>DF241886.1:0-27214 GCA_000507305.1 Breviolum minutum Mf 1.05b.01 | reverse complement strand
TCCAATTTGACTAATATTTTTCAGAAGATTCGATATTGCTTAATACTATTTAATACTTGTATGGAATATTTCTCTAGCTTTACAAGTTGTAGATTGCACCCCCTCTCTCCCACTTCCGTCTTGCTTCCATCCCATGTCAGAGATTCTTGAAAGATCTGGCCCAATAGCTGAACACCTGTCCAACACTGATGTCGTAGAAGTCTCGAACATCAATAGTACACCATGATTCCATTTTCATTACTGTACATGATTTTCCGAAACCTGGAGCCACAGACTTTTGTGCCAAACATCAGGCTTTGCCCCTTCTGGGCCGATGTTGTTCCATGACAAGTTGATTTCATCTTGTTGACTTTCAATGCTGCGGCAAGGGCCTGAGGACGGACAACGATGGCAAAACCATTTCAATCCTGAGACTTTATAATGCGATCTGCATCAATAATATAGATTTCAGGTCCACCATCAAACATTTGAAGCCAAGATCACGAGTCGAAGTCAGTTTTTGGAAGCAAATAACATCAAATCACAACTTATCAATTTGTCAGAAAGAAAATTCATTTACATCCTCATTCATCCTTCTCCTTGTCAAAGTTTTCAACTTTTATGCGCAACTGTGTTTTTGGCCAGACAATCCCAAAGAAAGTTTGGCAATCCGTCGAGGTCGTGGCATGAATGACCTGCAGCTGCGGATGTGGAGGTGCCAAATGCAGATCCTGAAACAATATCCCCGTTGTGCCTGGCTGAAATCGGCGTGATGAAAGCATTGATTATGATTGTTATCATCTTATCCAAAGGCTGATTGTCACTTAGAGGTACCCCTCGAATCCCAAACCACCGACCCAAACCACCAATGAACCATTAGTTGAGATATCTTTGTAGATATTTCTTGATCATTGTTATTTTGGGTGAATCTTAGAAGTTGGGTAGCATGGGTAGCGGCTCATTGAAGGAGCAAAGGACACCAACGGGTTGGTTACCCACATTCTTCTCAACTATAACTTGCTGACCACGGAGCGTGATTTTCGAGAAATCACACTCAGCTATGATAAACATTTTGAAAGGGAATTAATGAACGGAGTAATTGGTATGATAAAATGTCCAATCCCTAAATCGGTTGCTAGTCACGGCGGCAGAATCCCAAAAACAATTGGATATTTTGCAACAGCCCTTGTGTATGAGATTCTGATTTGTGTGAAATTATGGGAGTTCTTGATTCTAGATTCACTCCTTTGGTAGGAAGGACTGTGGATAGCCCAACGTGTTTTTTCTAAATATGTCGACCTTCAAATGTCGCTAAATTTGAATTCAATTAACCTCAATACTGTTGATGTTTCAGACCTCCACCCCGAAGTTTAACAGCGACTTTACCCCTGAAAAGTGCCCGGCTCCCAGTAGGAAAGGGTCGGACCTTTACAGCAATACTTCGGTGGTGGATGTAGGTGCATAAGCAGTTGACTAATTGGTGGTTTCAAAGATCTTTTATTGTTATCCCTACCTGGCGAGATGATCCAATTTGATAAGCATATTTTTCAGTTTTGTTGAATCCACCAACTAGTTGAAGAATGTGGAAGATGCGTTTTTTCTTTTAAAATTTCAAATTTGGGAGCCATAAAACATCATAAAACTATAAAACTTCCGAAAAGATCCGAATAGCCTTCGGTTTGTTGGGAGTGTATGATTAGGTTCATGGATTTTCGTGGGTTTCCCATGGTTGCAACCGCCCGTGGCTATATATTGGCGCAGATCGCATTGTAAGCTCTCGGGTTTGACATGGTTTGACATGGTTTGACATCTTTTTTGCACAGGCCCTTGCCGAAGCATTGAAAGTCAACACGATTGTGAAGAGCATCGACTTGTCATGGAATTGCATTTGCACTGAAGGAGGAGAGCACGGTTTGCATTTTGTCGCTTCACATTCAGATATGTCAAGGTGAATTTCAGCTGAAAAAAAGTAGGTAGTGGTTTCAAAGATTTTTGATTTTCAGCCGTACTTGGGGAATTGGGGAAGATTTCCAATTTGACTAATATTTTTCAGAAGATTCGATATTGCTTAATACTATTTAATACTTGTATGGAATATTTGTCTAGCTTTACAAGTTGTAGATTGCACCCCCTCTCTCCCACTTCCGTCTTGCTTCCATCCCATGTCAGAGATTCTTGAAAGATCTGGCCCAATAGCTGAACACCTGTCCAACACTGATGTCGTAGAAGTCTCGAACATCAATAGTACACCATGATTCCATTTTCATTACATGATTTTCCGAAACCTGGAGCCACAGACTATTGTGCCAAACATCAGGCTTTGCCCCTTCTGGGCCGATGTTGTTCCATGACAAGTTGATTTCATCTTGTTGACTTTCAATGCTGCGGCAAGGGCCTGAGGACGGACAACCCTGAGACTTTATAATGTGATCCGCGTCAATAATATAAATTTCAGGTCCACCACCAAACATTTGAAGCCAAGATCACGAGTCGAAGTCAGTGTTAATGAGCCGCTCACTTGTCTTGATGCCTGCAGATGATCTTCCAACTGGTCGTTTATTAAAAAAAATGATTTCAATTGAAGCAAATCATAATTTATCAACTTGTCAGAAAGAAACCTTCATCCTCATCCTCATTCATCCTTATCCTTGTCAAAGTTTTTCAACTTTTATGTTCAACTGTTCAATTGTGTTTTTGGTCAGACAATCCCAAAGTTTGGCAATCGGTCGAGGTTGTGGCATGAATGACCTGCAGGTGCTGATGTGGAGGTGCCAAATGTAGATCCTGAAACAATATCCCTGTCATGCCTGGCTGAGGGTCAGCGTCATGAAACCATAGATGTTGATTGTTACGTAGAGGTACCCCATAGAATCCCAAACCACCAACCCAAACCACCAATGAACCATTAGTTGAGATATCTTTGTAGATATATTTGGAGGAAACCCATGATGGTTACCCGGATTTTGTCTCATTGTTCTTGTGGGTGAGTTTTAAAAGTTGAGTAGCATGGGTAGCGGCTCGTTGAAGGAGCAAAGGACACGAACGGGTTGGTTGTCCACATTCTTGTCCCAAATTCTCCAACATATTTTGGGGCAACAGTTTTTTTTTGGGTGCAGCTGGTTTGAAATGTTGGTTTGTCATTCAAAAACGTAAGGGCAAAATGGTACGAACAGAACTAAGTCATTCTACTCAAGAGATTGAACAGTAACAGTCGTTCTACTCATCCAAAAGTGCTTCCCAAACAAACATTTTTTTGTGATCCCGTTGCAAACCGCCGTTTTCACTAACTCCTTCCCTGTGCTGTGGCAGGTTATGCTCAAATGCGAAGTGCTGTGGGACGTTGCAGGTTGAGAGGCAGGTAAAAAGCACTCAAATTGAATGGGAAGATCCATGATTGCTAGGATAAATGTAAAAACCATACGTGCATATTGATACCAGAATAGTATAAAGAAACAGAATGAAATCATGTTTTCCTATTTGCAGGATTTGTGCATCAGCTATAACTTGCTGACCATAGAGCGTGATTTTCGAAAAACCACACTCGGTTATGATAAACATTTTGAAAGGGAATTAATGAACGGAGTAATTGGTATGATAAAATGTCCAATCCCTATATTGGATGCTAGTCGCAGCGGCAGAATCCCAAAAACAATTGGATATTTTGAAACAGCCCTATGTGTATGAGATTCTGATTTGTGTGAAATTATGGGAGTTCTTGATTCTAGATTCACTCCTTTGGTAAGAAGGACTGTGCATAGCCCAACGTGTTTTTTCTAAATATGTCCACCTTCAAATGTCGCTAAATTTGAATTCAATTAACCTCAATACTGTTGATGTTTCAGAACTCCACCCCGAAGTTTAACAGCGAGTTTACCCCTGAAAAGTGCCCGGCTCCCAGTAGGAAAGGTCCGGATCTTTACAGTAAAACTTCGGTGGTGGATATAGTTGCATAAGCAGTTGACTGTTTGGTGGTTTCAACGATTTTTTATTGTTATCCCTACCTGGCGAGATGATCCAATTTGATAAGCATATTTTTCAGTTTTGTTGAATCCACCAACTAGTTGAAGAATGTGGAAGATGCGTTTTTTCTTTTAAAATTTCAGATTTGGGAGCCATAAAACATCATAAAACTATAAAACTTCCGAAAAGATCCGAATAGCCTTCGGTTTGTTGGGAGTGTATGATTAGGTTCATGGATTTTCGTGGGTTTCCCATGGTTGCAACCGCCCGTGGCTATATATTGGCGCAGATCGCATTGTAAGCTCTCGGGTTTGACATAGTTTGACCCCAGAGTTTAGGGGCTGGGGTTTAAGGTATTTGCCTTCTAAAGGCAAGCGCCAAGCGGCGCAGGGTGCAGTACATGCACCTAATGAGAACATGTTACCGAGGCAGTGCAGCACGCTAGGTGCTACTGCGTTTTTCCCGTGTTTGTGCACAGCCGTCGAGGTTGCTGCCATCCGGCAAGGCGCCGGTAAGGGGACTGTGCTGGTGCGTCCCACGGGGGACAGACAGGCCCCGCCCAGAAGTTTAGGGTTTAGGGTTAATGGGGCACAACCTACTAAAAATCGATATGCAAATCGAAAAATGGTGGCAGTTTTCTGGATGTCAAATTGGACAAAAACTCCCCCAGGATTGGATATCTAAAAGACATCATTAGCTTGTAGTAGATCAGAGTTGTAAGAAAATATATGTCTGTATATATACATCTATTTCACAAGCCAAACCCTCCTCCAGGTTTCTCATACTTCGAAATGAAGGCTTTTTTGTTCAAAAGGCATACGAGGACCGCGAGTTGTTATTGGTACATCTAGCTATCCTCTATTTTTGTGAATTCTCAGTGCCGGAAATTACATCCGAATATAATAGGACGAAAAAAAGAAAACCTTTGAAGAAAAAGACGGCGTTGCTTGGAGGATCATCCCAGGACTTGTAAGTAGTTAGTAACAGTTACTGTAGAAACCATCATTTAGAAGCCATGGAGTTC
Organism: Breviolum minutum Mf 1.05b.01; assembly: GCA_000507305.1. NCBI lineage: Eukaryota > Dinophyceae > Suessiales > Symbiodiniaceae > Breviolum > Breviolum minutum. The sequence continues at coordinate 22,251 of DF241886.1, read as the reverse complement.
GGCCATTTGGAAGGGGTCCCACAATCCGATCCTTAGGGGACGAAGCCTAACAATGGTTACAGTTAGTAATTACTACCAACCATGAGCCCCCATTGTTCCACGAAAAATACAAGTTTGGGCCACCTAGAAACAAGGTTATGTTACCACAAAAAAACCTCCAAAAAATGTAGGTTTGGGGGGACCCCATGGAACTTACTAAGTGTGATGATGCTCCAAGGTTTCGGGGGAAACCTTCGGCTGTTTTTGTCAAGCCATGTCAGCACTGACGTGTTACTGGCTGCGGGGGGGTAGATCTAATGGATCCTGTTCAAACACAAACATAAATTAGGGCAAAATGTCCAATGGATCCCCGAAAATAGTCGGGGAAAAACGTGCTCTTCCTTCAGAATAAGGTGCAAGTTTCCTATGTGTCGTGGCCCAAAAACAACAAGATGGAGTTGTGGGTTTTTTTCAGCACCACATGGCTATTTGATTTTCAAAGATTGAAAATCCCAAAATCACGGGTCCAAAAATCCTCAAAAGTCTTACATATCAGAAACTGATGGATTTGGAGGAGGAACTAATTTTGAGACATAGTTTTGCAAGTTCAAAAGGTAGTGACCTGGAAATCAAGGGACAAGGACGGGTGTACCCTGGCCCCAGTCTACCCATAGCATGTAGCTGGGGTTCTCTAATTATTCTTGGGGATTCTAACCCATAAATACCCACTATATATAGAGCTTATATAGCCCACGTTGGGATCGGGGTACATCCAACTATCCCCTGGTGAAAGACTCCAGTTTTCATCCCTTCGATTTGCCAAAGCGACGATAGATTTCAGGTCGAATATCGGAATATTTCACCACAGCACGGGAAACCTGGCCCCGTTGGCAAGGGAAGGGGGACTTCGAAGCCGGTACGTCTAGGGCTTCCCGGGCTTGGACGATGATAAACTTACCATGGGCCCCCATTTTTCCATGAAAAATAAAGGTGTGGGCCACCTTTTGAAACCAGGTTATAAAAACCCATAAAAACCTCTAAATATATAGGTTTTGGGGGCCATGGTATATATATATATATATATAGCTTATCAAGCAGCTTACTTTTTCCTTACCAATATCAGTTGATCCACAGGATGCACGTTGGCATCAAATGGGTTAAAAGAGCACCCTAGAAGCGTAGGGAAGGGTGTAGGTGGGCGACTTGAGAGGGAAGTGCAAGCATTCAAAGCTAAGTGAACAGCTTATCAAGCAGCACTTTTTCCTTCCAATATCAGTTGATCCACAGGATGCACATTGGCATCAATGGGTTAAAAGAGCACCCATTTCTCCCATAACCTCCAAGGCGTAGCTATCTGGTGCTCCTAAAGAGTATATACCACGTGCGAGGATCTATCTTGCAACTACTGAGGAGTTTGGCTTTTTCAAGTACTGATGGAAAAGCTCGAGCAAACGTCAACACATTGGATTTCACAGCAGGATCAATATGGTTGAAATACTGTAAGGACGAAACTTCCTGGATGTACAGGTCCATAACTTTCTGAGACACCCAGCGGCCACGACGGCGGCAAAGTTCGCCTGATTCAGTTACCTGCAAGGTCCATGTTGCACCACCTGCTCGTAGGCTTCCTAAGTCCAAAGGCTTCAAGCCATTTCTCTTCTCAGTAGGGAGACCCACCGCACGAAGTAAATCTTTGAATCTCAAACGAAGGGTTTGGCCAGAAAATGGCCAGAGCCGTTGCGAAAAGTTCAAGGAAGAATACGCCAACTCTACGACTTCAAGTAAATCGGGGATGTCCACACGAGCAGCCTGGTGCCGTGCCGCTGAAAACCTTGTCTTGGGTTCAGTGATTGCCAAGATCCCAAAGGCTATAGTTCCTTCCAAATCTGAAGGCAAAGTGAGTTGCTGTCTAATAGCGGACGTAAGTTCGCCAGGTCGAAGAAGAGCGCCCCACATCAAGGCTATAGCTCCTGCTATGGGTATCCACCCCCACATCAGTGACACCGAAAGTAGAGCCATGATGATTTGGAAAGGAGCAGCAACGTGGTGTACATTTGGTTCCAACCTCGACCAATTGAAAGCAACGTCCCAAGGTGCCTGAACTTGACGTCGAAGTTCAGGTTTCCAGGAAGTCAAGGCGTTAATAGTCTCGACAAAATGGTTTAGCGGTCGACCCCAGTCATACAAAGTTCTCCCAAATTTACAAAGGCAGAGATTAATTTCTTCCAGAAAATTTCTTGCGTCATTGATCCAAAGTCTCATTTCCAGACCCTCGCCATCACACCATGCCAAAAAACTTGAAGTTAAGCGGTCTCGCTGAGCGGCAGTCACCTCCAAAACCAAACGTCCCTGCGGCAGCGGTCCCAAACTTTCTCTGTTGAATCTCCTTACAAAGTCACCGTGGTTACGAGGTCCAGCATCCATGGCGGAAACTAACGCCACTGGTGTTTCAAGGAGGTGAAGACAAAGACAGACAGAGAGCGACCAGACAGGACGTGGTGAGGGGCAAAGCAATCCAAGCAGAGCAAGAAAAAATCCACAGCCAGTGAGATGAAAAAATCCAAGGTAGCAGGCAAGGTATAAATAGGCCAGCGGGCCCTCCCCAGGGAATCCCAGGGTTTGATCAAAGTCCATTTGTGGTCGGAGTCTACGATGTGGTAGTTCCGATGCGGAAGGGATGATGGAGTAATTCAGAAGGCAAAATACGAGTTTCACCAGTTTGCACACCACCTCCTCACAGGTCGGATGAGGGCAAAGTTCATGAAATCATCCCTGCTCCATGTACCAAAAGTACCAATCCTTGACCTGAGTTCTCGTCCACGAGTGGGGTCATCTGACATGTTGAGTCTCGTAGGGCAATAGGGGTTGCACATATAGATGCCTCCTGCCACCATAAGACTTCCAATTCTCTTCACCACACTGTTCAGGGCATAGGACGAAGACCGTCCTTTCGCCACTGCGCACCTCGCCACATTTGAATCGATGAGAGAAACTATCCTTCTGTCACCACGTAAATTTGAGATCTCATCCTCAATCATTCTCTCAACACTCTTTGTCTCCAAAAGGTTGATATGCATAGGTCTCTTGAAAGTCCAGGCACTCACAGTCTGCCAGTCCAAAGAGAGGGCCAGGTGGTTCACGGCAACATTCTCCAGGCCATAGATCTCCAAGTCATCAGACTTTCGAACTTGAGCAGCTATGATCGCCTCTTTGAAATCCAAAGCCAAAGCCTTCGCGAGTCCAGGGACATAGGTTGCGGAAGCTTTAGTGAGGGATCCCTCCACCTTCAAATGCTTCCCAGTACAGGTGCATCGCCGTCTGGAATGCCTCAACCTCATCCCGGTGTGAAGGAATTTGAAAGATTTGAGGTGCGGTGACCCAAAGGCACAGGAGTCGACCCGGGTGGCTTCAAAGGAAGGACGATCAACCAAATTTTTCCATGATGGGAGATTTTTGAGGAGCGATGAGTTTGGCGTCTCGAGTAGACAGGGGGCACCCACCGAATCAGCTGCATCAAGGATCTGAAAGCCTCTGTGTCCCAAAATGTTGCCGTCCTGAGTCTGCCGGTGATTTACATCAAAACCAAATGGGACGGCTTTCGATCTCAAGGGAGGAGATCTCATTATTGAGAAACTGGTACACAGCGGCTCCACCATGCAGCTTTCCAGAAAACCTTCCACCAAGAGGTGTGTGATCCACCGTAGGAGGTGGATGGATTTTACATCAAAAGCTGCTGAGTCTCCCAATTCGATCGGAGGTCCGCAGGCTATGTTCAACTCCAGCAAAGCATCAGTGACGACTGCAGCGCCGGCAAACACCTCTAGAAACTGGTATCTGCATGCAATAGGCCTTGAAGGGCCACCACCGTTGTGATCTGCATCTTCATCCTCAAGGACACCAATTCTATGAAGGATCACCTCCTCTGACCTCTGCAAACGTGTATAGGACCCTTTTGATTTGCAGGCACGAAAAACCACCTCTTGTAGATCAGCATCAAGCGGAGCTTTGCAAATCGCCCCCATGGTCTCAGAGGCATCCGTAGCAAAGATGTAGTCACCATAGGGAGTAGCAATGTTCGTCTGAAACAGGGGTGCCAACACAGAGGCAAGTACCAGCTCCTCAGCGGAGGATCTAGGCAGAGGCAGGATTCGAGGGTGGTTGCAATCAAAGGAGTCCATATCCACCAGATGGTGTACTTCGTTGAAAAGACCCATGAAGCATCGTCTGAACATAGCAATCGAGGTCCAGCCACCAAGGAGAGATAACATCAATGCATCCGAACAGTAGTGTAGTTGGCATGCCTGAAGTGTGGTCCAACTCATCCCATACCTTTTTTCGGGTGGAGCAGCTACGGTGGCCAAGCCCAGAGAGGTAGTGGCAGGAGAGCCATCAACAAAGCCGCCGATGACTTTTCCAGAACTGGCTCCTCTGATGTCCTTGTCAGGCGATCCTTCCAAACAGGCAGAAGCATAGGCCGACTGCGCTGCGTCGAAGTTGATAACATCCTTGGTCAGCTTGGTGTCTTTCGGGGAGATAGCTATGCTGAAAAAATCGTCTATGACCAGACCTTGCATCTCCTTTTGATGTATCCATGGACGGGTTCCCAGCAAACTCCTATCAAAATCTAAAAGGCCAACGTTCTGTAGCAACTGCTGGTGTGAAGCACATGCCACCTCGACCCCTGTATGGTCGCCTTGCAGCACAGAGTTGAAAGCGATGAATACTTTAGAGGGATGGGCAGGAGCACGATAGCCATCACCACCAAGCTGATCACCATAGCGTAGGCGATCATCTCTTCTCCTCTTGTTTGCCTGCTTCATCAAGAAAAGATTCATAGCATCAGTTCCAGTGAGAAGGGAGGGATCCAGTCCTGGTCCTAGGCTATTGGTCAAGGCCTTCTCCTCGCTGATTCGGATTTGATGGTAGAAATCACGTCTATCCGTGATGGATAGCGTGACCTTTTCCTGCTGCAAATTGAGGCGTAGGTCACATAGGTCTGCTGCTGCGGGGAGGTGTTTTGATGGTCCTAACACTTTGTCCTCGGCGTAGTTGCGGCCTCTTTTGTCTCCAATTTGCCTGTCACGGCAACTGTTTTTGAAGCACCCAAAGATGCGGACCTGTTCCTCTGGGAAGTAGCCTGGGATGTCATAGTTGTGCACATAGAGCAATCCTTGCTTGTCCCAAACTCTCGCCAAAGCGGCCAGCTCATCCTCTGTCTCAGTCATTCTGGGATAGGAGCCTTCAGGAGCTATCTTACCATTCGCGATCACGGCAGGTTCCAAGAAGGGCATCACAAGGTTGTCGGGCAAAAGGTCAGTGATGTCCCAATGGCCAGTCCCTGAGACCTTAATCCTCTCAGGATCCATCTTTCTATAGGGCTCCAACTCCGGGTAGACCGAGTTATCCATGGGCACCTCCATACCAGCATAGTCTCGTGAGTAAGGAGCAGAAGCCATTCCGGAAAAGGTCACACTCTCAGATAGTTCTCTCAGTCTTGCATCTAATTGGAAAAAACGTCGGCCAGCTCTGCAAAGTTCAAAGGCAGGAAACCGGCCATCCGACACCAAAAAAGCCCATAGTCGCCGATGTATGCTGCGGTGTGCCGGCGACATAGGTCTACAAATCCAATCCAAGTCCTCAAAGCGTCCTCCACTGTGCCAAAAGTTGAGAGCCATGACAATGCAATGAAAGGCCCTTCTACGGTGGATGCTTCACCTTCTTGAAGAGGAGAGTCCATCGAGCTTCATCCCAAACGGATCCATTGCAGGGATCGGAATGGGGAATATGGTCGGTAGCTTGCCAGGGGGCAAGCGACGTTGGAAGGAAAGACGTAGGTAGGCAGCAAAACGTGTTTTGGAACGAAGGCACATCACCGGCAACATAGAACACCAAAAAGTATGGTTGAGTTGAACGGTAGGAGGCCTAGGAGCAGATGGGCCCCCATGCAAAGGCTTTTTAAAACCACCTGTCTCATCGGAAAGATGGGCAGCCAATTCATCGTGGTGCTTTTCATCGCTGGCAACCAAGGGGGACCTCATGCCTCCGCTTTGGCCTTTGCCTTTGGTCTCCTTGGGAATCTCGGGCGCCTCCTGGGGCTCGAGTTCTCCTCTTCGTCGTCCACAACTTTGGTCTTCTTCGATAGATCCTGTTTCTTCGAGTTCAGCACTTCCATTTCGCGAAGATAGGCCACAGCGACCGTCGACCATGCAGGAGGCACTAGTCCACCGAATGTCCGATGCTGCATAGACACCGTGTTGCTCCGATCCTGGAACAAATGGACCGGCGGGTCTGCCGCTAGGCTCAGCAAGAAGCCGAGGCCCCATTCGCCCGAGTCTACGGCGCATTGTTCTATGGCCGTCACGGCCAAAACAAGGTGCTCCCTCATCATGTGGTCGTCCCCTCGAGCTCCTGCGTCTACCGCATAGGCCAACATCCAGAGCACCAACCCCAGCGTGCGCTGGGTTCGAAATCCTCCGTTCCTCTCGAGGTAGTTGAGAAGGGATGGTGGGTTTCTTTGGATCTCTTCTTCTGTCTTCGGCACACTTGGGTTCATCTTTCTGTACAGCTGCTGCTGAAATTGTAAGAAGAAGGTGGATGATCCACCTGCAAGCTCGGCAATCAAGCGCTCCCGGCGTTGCAAACCACGAGTGCCAGTAGCTGAGGAAGACGATGAAGAGCCAATGTCCAGAAGCCCTTCGCCACCAGTCGTTAGATGTGCCACTAGTGCCGTCAAGGCTGAACTTTGCTGATTCAAGGTCTGCATCATGAAGTCCTGGGGCTGGTCGTAGGTGTAGGGCTCGTCCTCCTGCATAGCCTTGGCGGGAACAGCCATCGGTGAAGGCTTTGGAACTCCAGAACGTTGTCGGGGAGGAGGCGAAAGCAGAGCAGCTGCTTTCGCCATTGCTGGGATTCCACGGGATTTCCCCAGTGCATCTGATAATCTCGGCATCTTCGGAGTTGCCAGCATGATTCCAACAGATTGCTCTTCTGCAGGAGTGGCAGCAGGAGGCAATATAGGCTGTGCTGGAGATTGCAAAAGTTGAACCTGAGCTGCCAGGGCCTCCACTCTTTCCATAAGGGCGGCAGTGGAAACACGTTTTGCTGTGGCCTTTTTGGGTGGGCCTCCATTTGCTACTGAAGGTTCCGGCTCCTCTCGAGCCGAGTAAAAAGCCGCTCTGGGACCCATGTTCTCATGAGAGGCCCATTCACGAATTCTGTCTATCACACCTGAGAGGTCAGGGAGGGCGTAGTTCTCCTCAGAGTCAAAGGCTAAGAGGTAGCGCATCTCGTCCAAGTTCTGATCGTAGTCTCGAAGAGCCAAAAGGATGTCGTCCCTTCCAAGGGATACCACGGACCCCTCCTCATCCTCAGCCAAAAGATCTGATTCCATCATCTTATTGGGACCAATCATCCCACTCTCCTCATCTGTCAAACCATCCAGCAGGGCCTGTTGATCAAAAGCTGCGAAGGGAACTGCAAGCAACAAACCACCCTGCCGTGTCATCAAAGGCATGCACAGTGCATCTGTATCATTGCCAGAAGCACTGAATTCCGAGCTGATGCTGATCACCAGCAAGCCCGGCTGGCCCCTGATGGCCAGCTTCAACTTCGTCTTGTCCATAGCCATCGTCCAGGTAAGCCAATTGAGGCACCACTGCAGAAGATGAAGATCTCGATGTAGTCCAACAAAGGCTGGATGATGTGCTGATCCGAAGGTGACACAAAACGATTCACCTCAGCCAAACTCTCAAACACCGAGGGTTCCTCCCAGTCTCCACCTCGTAGCACAATCCAGTAGACGGGGTTCTCCGGCAAGTAGTCAGAGGTCCAAGGAGTGTTGGTGGTTAGGGCAGCCTTTGCCCAGTACCCAGCCCAAAAGGAAGGCCTTGCCCAGTCCTCCTGATCCGACCTGTTGAAGACACCCACAGACTCGTCCAAGAGGTGCAGCAAGAAGTCAGGCGTAGGAGGAGGTCCTTGATCAGCTCCACGAAATTGCAGGAAGACCTTGAGCTTGTTGTTCTCCACCTCCCAATCACCAGGAGGAGTAAGGACTCGGCAAACCCAATATCCACCACAGAGGATGTCCGTGAGCTCAGAGGCCAAACGTGCAGAGGCTTCGGACAAGTTGAGAGCAGCTTGTTGGATAGATTGAAGATCAGACCGGGACAAGCGAATGAAGGAATCACTCATCCAGGTAGCCGGACAGACGAGGCCGGCGATTCCCCCGAGGGAAGGGGGGATGAGAGGGCGATGGAGCCGGGGTAGAACCCGGGTGGGAGAGCCAGAAAATCCAAAGAAGGTAGGTAGCTGAGCAAATTCCAAGGAGAAATCCAAGGGATAGGCCGGTGACAAAAGGAAGGACAGTGGAAGGATGACAATGTGCGGGACAAGTCAAAGACAAAGAAACCTCCCTGAAAACACCCAAAGCAGCTACGACCTTCTCAAACACCATCGACTTGAGAGGAAGTGCAAGCATTCAAAGCTAAGTGAACATATATATATATATATATATCAAAAAAATGCTGCAACTTGTAAACCAACCTATATGTAAAAAATGGCTGGCTGGTTGGACTCCTAGAGTTTTTGACAACAAACAAACAAAAAAATGGCTGGCTGATCCATCATTTCGGAAGATCCGTTGGGCAATGCGAAGCAAAAGATTATGCCATCTGTTAGCATTTCGCATTTCTCAGTGGAAGGATTCAGAACCTGCATTTCTATGAGACCTTGGAGTACGAGTTGTTGTAACCCAGAATGGGTTAAGGCTCGTGGCATGAAACACGTTGATGTTCAGGGATCCCCAAGCATAGCTTCATTTGCCACTGGTGTTACTGTGAGATTTTTTCACATCATAAGGGTCTACCCGAACAACCCGTGGTGAAAAAAATAAGAGAGTCGGTTCAAACCCAGAGCTGGACAGTGATAAAAAAGAGTGGAAAATGAAGGTAAACTTCCCAAATCAATTCTCGGATTACTGTGGATGGAAGAAATCCTGCACCACCTGGGATGTATAAAACCCTGTAAATAATGGGATCTTTTATCATATCAACTGGTACAGGATTTCTTCCATCAACGGTACTACTATAGACCCGAAACTTTTCACATGGTTTTGCTGAAAAAGAGCGGCAATTCAAAAAAGCGCCCAGGATTCCCTCTTCCCTCATTAAAACCAACCCTTTGAAGAACTTAGAGGGTTTGCTTGACATGTCACGTCCCCACGATAAACATCAACACAAATTACGGTGGAGCTTTACCCCATCTGATTTTGTTAAGCTCCGTTTAGGGTGATGGCTTTTGTGTGTTAAACCCCTCCCAAAAAGAACGGGGGAACATGTGTTTCTCCCAAAGAAAAAAATCCTGACTTGGGGCTTGACTGGGGGGTTGTGAGCTGGTAATTGTAGATTCGTTTGCACTTGCCATTACACCCCAGAAGATGAACATGAAACCTAAAATTCACCCAATTGGAAAGGAAAATCATCTGAACCAAACCATCATTTTCAGGCTCTATGTTAATCTTGGGTGTTATACCTTTTTCTAGTTGGTGGTTTTTCACAAACCCATTTGAAAAATATGCGCAGTCGTCAAATTGAGAATCATGAATCCCCAAGGATCCGGGCAAAAACAACCTAGTTGATAATGTTCCCTTCCTCCATTTTGACGACAAATTTCATGGGGCTATGTTAGTTTCAGGGAGGGTATACCTTTTTTCTTCTTACCTCCCCCAGCCCAACCACCCTCCGGGCAAAACCTTCACCCTCAAAATGCCCGCCTTCAACCTGGTAGCTCCATGGCGCTTCCTTCGGGTTGCGGTCACACTGGACGCGCAAGCGGCCAGAGTTCCTTCGGTGACAGCATGCCATGCCCAGCGGAAAGTCACAAGGTCCAACAAGATTTGTTGCAAGCCCACTTTTTTGGTACCCTCCGGGATCAACTAACACAGCTGGCTGGAAAATCCCCACCATTTAAGTAGGTGTATTTCCCTATTGGAAGTTGGTTGATTTCCATTGCCATGTTAGTACAAACTGCCCTTCTCTTAAGCTGACAGACATAATTCGCCCCTGAAAATCAAAGGGTTGAAAGATGAGATAGATGTCTTTTCTGGGGCAAATGGCCTATTTTCAGGGCCTATGTTAGTTTCAGGGAGGGTACACATCAGAAAAAGTGACACATACATACGCAGACACATTAGACACACCAAAAATGTTCAAGGGAAAAGGGTTGTTGACACATTCTTGTTCACCTAGTTTTGGTACAGTACTGTCCCTTAGTGTCCCTCCATCTTCCAGAAATACCCCCCTTTCATAAGATGCTTTGTCAGATGGGTTCTTGAAGTCTTCCAAAATCCATCCTTTAAGCACCTCTGTATGTATTTCAAATTCGAAACAAGGAAAAAAAATCCTCGCAGATTTTTGTTGACCCACTGTATCTCTACCCGCGAAAGAGGAAGTGGTGCGAAGTTTTTGGATTGGAAATCAACGAATGTCACCTGCTCTGATTAAACCCTGAACTAACTGGTTTCTTCTATCAGGTTTGAACCCACGTGAAAACTTCACTGTTCGCCGTCCAACCCTGCGAAGCCCGTTGCTCTTTTCAGCTGCTCAAAGTCATGTTGCTACAAGATGTTTCAACGAATGTTTCAGTCACATGGGAGGTTTTGGTCACCCCATTGAACCAGAATCCGTTCCCAACATCAGATTCCGGTTCACAGAGCACTACAATTTTCGGAGCCAAAAAATCATGATATTGTGATATCATATCTGCTACTTTCCTCGCCTGCCCAAAAAAAAACAGAACCTCACAGGAACCTTCCCCAAAAAAAAATGACAGCCTCCTGCTTCCCTCCAAAAAAAAAACTCACTGATCAGTTTTCCCTTCTTGGCCTGCAAAACTGCCAAGAACTGAAACGGTGCTGCAACTGCTTCGATGACCAAAAGCCTGGTTTTTTTGACGGTAGCTTTTGGTCTGAACTAAAAGTTTGTCCCCAGCTGTGTTAATAGCAAGGCCCAAGGTAAGCAGTGTTCCCCTGCCTTTTTGCTGGTAAACTTAAACACCATGAACCGAAAAAACTAACATGGAAGTTTCACAAAAAAATCCATCTTGGAAAACTCGCATCATTTTCGCAAATGCTGGACGCCAGGACCTTTAATTTGTGAAAACTTAGGTGCCCGAAACTCAAAGTTGAGAGCGCTGGGCTTTGCGGGGGGCCAACATCCCCTCAAACTCCAAAAAAAAAACAACTCAAGGTCCAAAACTGCAATACACTTGCATGTGTTTATAAAGATGTTTAAAGAAGTCTTCCCCAAATATCAGGTGAATTCTCAATCTTGCTAGTAAACCACAAAAAACATACAATCATACAATAGCTTTTTTTTGGGCGCAATCCTCATTCCGACCTTAAACTGCATCCATTCCAATCCTCCCTGACCTCACCCGACCCCGCGGAACCGTTCGTCGTGCCGCAGGCTGCGAAGGCTGCGAGGGTGCTGCGGCCGCCAGCGGTGCTGCGAGCGCCATGGGAGGGCAAAGCGCGGCTCCCAGGTGGTGGGAAAGTTCTTTCGTCCAAAAAAATCCCATCCGCATCTTTGTTTTTGGGCGGCCAAATTCTGATGTTGCTGGTTTTTTCTCGGCTTTTGATGGTCGCGAAGTCGATAATCAGATGTGTTAAGGTGATTTCAGATCCGAAGAAATCGACGTTGGGGTAGTAAATGTGATGCTCCCTGGGATGTCTGAATTCGCAACAGTATTATCTTGATGATGCTGGGGATTTTTTTGGGCACGCAATCTGAATTTATAAACTTTTGCCTTTTTTGCATGTTCCACTTCCTTTTTCAGTTTCTTGTTGCAATTTTTGATAATACGTTTTGGGGGAGTCTCGATTACAGTAGTTTCGGTTCATATCTTTCATGTTTGCATCATGTCTATCAATCAAGAGGATCTTTAGGACGCATCCTATCCATTGTTTGCCTCCCTGTATACCATTGCTTTTCGGGGTCCAAGAGCATCATAATCATCCTACCATTCATTTAAGAAGTAAAGCAATATCAAAGAACCAAACAATGACATACTTCGATCAAACAACAAATAAGAACATGAACAAACATCAAGAAAAGGTACTTGAAAAGTGAGATCCCGCACAATCGACTGAGAAGCCCCCCCCAAATCAAACTGGGTCAAGGGAGGTACGTAGCAACGTTGACTTCAAGTGGAGTCCATTCTGCTTGCTCCCCACACAGTTATCTCCAAACAAAATGGTGTGGCCCTGGCTATGCATCCAAAATGAGCCAAGAGCTAAATTTAAATTGAAGCAAAAAAAAACGCTGATTTCGTGTTTAAAAACACATGTGTTTTTTTTCGAATCCGTTTGAAAAATCATGTCTGCCCATTTTGATGGGCTGAACACCCATCTTGAGACAAAAGGCCAAGCAGCCCATCTATCGATCCCGACAGGTCGAGTTTGATTCGGGCCGAGGCGAAGGGCATTGTATGATACTCTTCATGAAAGAAATCCTGTTAATAGGTCGTTTATCTAGGATTATTTGGAAGGTTTGAAAGACATCCAAACGGTGGTGATCGCCGGATTTATTCCATCAACAGTACCACCCCCACACTTTATGCATTTTCAAGGGCAAGTCCGCAAAATGATTACCATATTTACATCGTTTGATCCCTCCAGTATAGGTACTTCAACGCCCCCTTTCTCCAAATCGATTTTCTGGTACAATAGAAACATAGGCGACTTTGCGGTTTTTTTCCCACCCCAGTCAAGGGCGTTTTTTGTTGCAGGTAAAGAACAAATCAAACAAACCCAATGAAACAAACACACCCGAAAACTAACGGCGTTCAACGCCGTTGAAAAATCCCCCAGAGTTGAAGTCCGGAAATTCCGACCTTCCAAAAGACATCAATTTTTAGTATCTAGTACACCCCTGAAAATTAACATGTCCCCCAACTATTTCAATAGGAAATACATCTGAACCAACCATCATTTTTCAGGGGATATGTTAGTTTTCAGGGGGGTATTAGTTTTCGGGTGACTTCAGATTGAGGAATTCTGATTGAGGAAGGCCAGATTCATGGTGGATATTTTTTCCACTTGCAATTCTTTGTTGATAGCTGTAGAAGTAGTTTGCCACCTTCCGGCAGGTAGCATCTATTCTAGAAGATGTTCAAACACAATATCCTCTCTGGTAAACTAACATTAGCTGGCTGGAATATCCCCATGTTCAACAAGAAATACATCTTCATCCAGGGTCCATTTTCCAGCCAGCTATGTTAGTTGACCAGAGTGTAACCATATACATAGGATTTTTCACCCAAAATACAATAGGTGCTACCACGAAATTCCCGTTTCAAACTCCCAAAAAAAATAACCTTCTTAACCACTGTTGACATGCCGTTTCCCCCCAAAAAAAAAGACAGCCGTGTCGGTGCGGCCAACCGCGAAAAAAAATGGCACCCTTTGATCTGAGGCGGTGACTGACGGAAGTGTTTCAACATCAAATCGCAGGCTTGGGCGGGCAGCCAATCTTCCTCCTCGCGGCAGATCGGTGGTGATGGAGATTGCTGAACGATACGTCGATGTTGGTTTTGTTTTTTGAGTGGGAGAACTTGGGTGAACTTTTTCGGGGGAAGCAAGAAAAAAAACATTTGTTTCGATGAAAACACACAAAAGTGTCGCCGGGTAAGGGGCAAAAAAACAAACCAAAACACCCACAGACACCAATGATTTCAGGTATATTTGATTGGAGAACTTTGTGACTTTCCCTGTCAGGGTCGGGAATTGCTCCTCATCCCTATCCAAAAATCATGGAACTTCGCAACAACACCAGCGTGTTTTGGGGTAAACGTCCAATCCCACTAGTTTCCAGTTACATACCCTCCAGGGAACGATATCTTTCCAGGGATTTGTTAAGGAAAATCATCGACTCAAACGTGCCCACTTGTAGGGGAATATGGACTGGTTCCCTGGAGGGGTAACCAGAAGTTTTGGTCCATCTGAACTCACCTTGGGTCAAAAATCCAAAAATAAATCGAGCGATAGATTCACTCTTTACGGAGCTGATGTCTTTTGCAGAAGATGTTTGTTCTGGGTCAAAACTACCCTCTTTTCTTTGTGGTGGCCAGGGGGTTTAGTTGGACGATCATCCCAGGGCTTGTAAGTGGTCAGTAACCATTGTTAGGTTTTGTCTGCGAAGTAGGCGTGTTCCCCTTCCAAATGGCCATGCATGGCCCTAAGTACTTGCAAGTCCTGGGATGCTCCTCCAACTACCAACAGCAATCCAACTGTTAAGATAAATGACGTTAAATGGTATTTACATTCCCTGAAAGTAACATTTTCGCACCTGAAAATGGATGATTGGAAGACGATCCGGCTTCCTTTTGGGGCGTTTAGGCCTGTTATCAGGGGCGAACTCTTAGTTTCAGGGAGTATACCGTATACCCGTTTTTTTTTTTTTGGGGGGGGGTGGGTGGGTCATTTAACTTTTCATTTGGAAAATCCAACCTTTTGAAGGCATAAAAAAAACCCTACCCAATATGCACCGTTCATGCATACAATATGTACCTTCCAATGGTCAAGTTAAATCCCGTACGATGGGCCCCCAAGGACCCTACATGTTTAGAGGGCTTCTATGGTAAATGGTTTTTTTGGTGGCCAAAACCTTGATGTTTCATGGGTTTTTGGGTGGCTCATGGTAGGTAGATATAACAATCCCAGGGAGGTTTTTGGGGGTGTGTAAACAACAAAAGTTACAACTTTTCCCAGCATAAAAATGGTCAAATTTTATGGTTTCTGCAACCCCATGCAAAAGAAGGTTGCTTGGGCCTGTTGACTTGTTGACACCAATTTCCAAGGATTCAAAACACAACTTGTCAACCCTACTCTGATATTAATCATTAATCCAACCCAAGGGACCCTTCAAAGGATCCAAGTAAGGTAGATCCAAATACAGCTACACGGGAGGATGATTCTATCATGACTATAGTTGGTGGTTGAACCAACCCATCCGAAAAATATGCTCGTCAAATTGGATCATGAATCCTCAACGATCGGGGCGAGAATATCAAAAACACACCACCTAGACAACCCCTTTTGAACATGTTTTTATTGGAATTTTCTCGGAATTTTCTTAATTTGGAAATTATAAATATAATATAATTGTAGTTCAAAAAATGTTCTCAATTTCATAAATTATCCTTATATTATAATAGAAATTTTTCGAATTTTTTCATGAAAAATTATGAAAATATCTTCAAACTTTTTTAAACTTTTCAAAACTTTTTACTCTGAAATTTAAAATGTCCTTGAACTAAATTTATTTTTGAACATTAGATTAATAGAATGACTAAAATAAGATTATTTTGGTTTTTCTTTCCGCATATGACAAATGTCACTCGTTTCAGATTGTTTCAGATTGTTCTGCCCACGAATCAAATCTCTGATAATCGGGCCCGAATATCTCATTTGCGTCATCTGCGTCAGTGTCTTGCTATTTAAAAAATTCGCCAAGGGTTGTGACCACAAAAGAACACCTTTCTGCACAGCACTCTACCTTCTGAGACACCGACATGGCCCCATCTTTAGCTACATAACTTTACGAATCGGGTCACTGACTCTTTATCATGCTTTCGTTTGCAGGATCTTCTTTGTTCAGCCTCTCGTTTCTTCATGTCCATCAGCGAGCAAGCGTCGATTGCATTCCGTAAATATTGGATTCTCCACCGCAAACGATTTGATGTGCCACATTCTGCTCTGACTTTGGAAACAGCGCGGCCCGAGTTCTTCCTTTGTCTGGTGGGACAAGTTTTCTGCATAATTTCCTTCGGATGAAGTGGAAGAAGACATCCGCACAGCAAGGTAAAAAAAACAAGAAGAAGCAAGCGGCAAAATGCGTCACAGAAACAACGGATCACACAGGTCCCTGCGTCAAGCTGACTCAAGCTGGGAAAGATCTACCATCATGTTGACATGGGCAGGTTTTTTCTTATGTCTTCCTGTTTGCCTGGCCATGGATCCCTTGTTTCACTACTTCCATAGAGTCCTTGGGGTGATCTCTATTCAATGCTATGTTGGATAATACCACCATCGTTGAGCAGAAGTGGCGGCAGCGGCAGGATTTGCGACAGAGGTAGCAGCGGCGGCTTGAGCTCGCAGCAGGGTTGGCAGTCAAAGCTGTTTCCATGAAAGTACAGAGCATCTTCAGCTGAACTTCAGCTACATAACTTTACGAATCGGGTCACTGGCTGTTGATCATGCTTTTTTCGTTTGCAGGATCTTCTTTGTTCAGCCTGTCGTTTCTTCATGTCCATCCGCGAGCAAGCGTCGATTGCATTCCGTAAATATTGGATTCTCCACCGCAAACGATTTGATGTGCCACATTCTGCTCTGACTTTGGAAAACAGCGCGGCCCAGAGTTCTTCCTCTGTCTGGTTGGACAAGTTTTCTGCAGAACTTTCCTCTTCAGATGAAGTGGACGAAGCAGCCATCCGCACAGCAAGGTAAAAAACAATAAGAAGCAAGCGGCACCACCCCTGACACAATGCGTCACAGAAACAACTGATCACACAGGTCCCTGCGTCAAGCTGACTCAAGCTGGGAAAGATCTACCAACATGTTGACATGGGCAGGTTTTTTCTTATGTCTTCCTGTTTGCCTGGCCATGGATCCCTTGTTTCGCACCTCCACAGAGTCCTTGGGGTGATCTCTATTCAATGCTATGTGGATAATACCACCATCGTTGAGCAGAAGTGGCGGCAGCGGCAGGATTTGCGACAGAGGTAGCAGCGGCGGATGCTTGAGCTCGCAGCAGGGTACGGCAAACTCACTAAAACACACAGCATCGCTTTTTCTTCTTTTTCTCCTTTCATCCTTTTCTTTTCCCACCTCTCTCCATCTCCCAGCACATCTCCTGCAGCACGCAGGGCAAACGGCAAACACACTAAAACACGCAGCGTCGCTTCTTCTCTTTTTTCCTTCCTCCTTTTCTTTTCCCACCTCTCTCCATCTCGCAGCACATCTCCTGCAGCACGCAAGGCAAACACACTAAAACACGCAGCGGCAAACAGAGTGCCATCGCCCTTCAGAGAACCCTGGAAATCCACGGGTAGAACCTTCCTCGGGGCACTTTTTTTTTGAAACACTCTTCCTTCTCTTTTAGAGAACCCGGTCCTTTTTATTCACACTTGAGAAAAAAATAAACAACAAACAATAAACCTTGAGCTGTGGACCAAGCGAAAAGGTCCTGACTGGTCTCGTGCGGTACTATTGCTACTCACAGAGAGATTACGTCATATCAAAAGCTTCGTTTCCACATGGGATCCAGCCTGGAACTGGAGCTTGCAGCACGCTTCGCTTCGGCTGCTTTTTTGGCCCAAATGGCAAGCTTTCCCCTTAATGCGGCTACGGCTGCAAGATGAAGATTTTAAGGTCTTTTTTTAGGTTCTGACATTGCCCCAACTGTGAAGACAAAGAGGGATGAAGAAGATTTCTTCACAACCTGGACGCCGGCGAAGGTCGGGACCTATGTTCCTTCACAACTATATGATAGCGAAACATGATGGCGAAATCGCATAATGGCACCAGCAATTCATGATCGACGGCGAAATCGCAAAATGGCACCAGCAATTCATGATGGCGAAATCGCAAAATGGCACCAGCAATTCAAGATGACAAAATCGTGTAAGCATAGTCTTCTTCTTCATCATCAGATTGCGAACAGCTATGCAAGGTGAGTGGAGTGCCGTGATTTCTTCTGCTGTGGTATGCGCAGTAAGATGGCTGGCGCCGTGGTCAGCCAACGGAAAATCATGCATCATCATTATTACTATCAGATTACGGAAACTCATGCATGTCAATTTGCTGGTGGATTGTCCACACAGTCTCAATGTCATGCTGTGACTCCTCCCGTGAATCGTGACCTGCATCGTCAAGTTTGTGTAATATCGCCACAAAGATCGCTTACAGCAAGTCGCTCTTGAGCCAAAATGGCTACGGTAATGAAAGACTTTACTATGAGAATTATATACATTCTTATTTTCAAGTTTTTTATTGTATTGAGAATATGTTTATATATATATATATATTTATCAAATACTGTGCCTATATGTATCTTGTTGTGAATGACCCCAGCGTTCAGAGTCTTGCCACACACACACACACACGTGGCCATCCTGCTGAAACTTGTTTCAAGCGCTGCAAAGAACAATGCAATCACAAGCCATACGGTTCTTTATGGACAGCATGATACAGTATGTATGTGTGTGCATACATATATATACATATATATAGGTATATTTATAGAATATTTTTTCTTTATAGACACATTGACATATACAAATATTGCTTTATATCTATATATGTTTTAGATTATTCACATATACTCGTCTACAAATACGTTGACGACATCATTGTGTGAAAACTTCTTGAAATTTTTTCAGCTAGCCAGCTTGTGGGTGCCATGGCAGCCGCGGCTCCTGGGACAGGGAGTGAAACCTTGCGAGAACGCATCACTGCCTTGCAAGCGAGTCTTGCCGCCAACTCGGCGGCTCTTGCTCAGACACAGAGACAGCGGCGCAAGATCGAAAGACAGCAAGAGCAAGGGGGTCTAGGACCAGTGGGGCGTCAAAGGGTCCTCTCTGTCTATGTCCTATCCAACTACAATGCAGATCTTGCAGTCCGTGCGGCATGTCAGTACAGCACTGTGAAGGATCCTAGCAGCCCTGGGTATCCAACCCGAACCTTTGTGGAAGATCTTTTTTTGGCTGCGTCGGACGCAGACCTCAACTTCATTCACGAGGATTCACGAAGGTTTGTAGCGCAATGGGAAACCTGCAGGTGGGTGTCATCTCTTAATGCGGTGGGGGTTGCTCCTTTGTCCAGGGATGTCTTTGACCACTACGAACAAAGAGCTTTTGGCAGCACTCTTGATATCGGCATGCCCGCCCGACGGTACGTCAATAAGTGGGTGCAGAGATGGCGTTCAAAGTGGGGTGTGCAACGCAAAGTGTTGCGTCAAGAAATCCAGAGTGACCCCGCCATTTTGCAAGCAAAGGCCGGGGGCTTTCCAAGATGGCGGTCCCGTTTTTTGGGTCCGGGAAACGGACCCAAAAACCAGCCCGCTTCATGTTCGTTTTATTGCGAGGGGCTCCAAAATGCGGCGCCAAAAACAGGTTTTTTTCTTGCCCCTTTTTTTGTCCCATTTCCGTCCCCACCGTGCCGTTGCTTTGCAGGTGAAAGTCTTTTGGAAGCTGCTGGCATACTATGCCTTTACGAAATTTGCAGGGAAACAAATCCTCTACTTGAATTTGGACGAGACCAGCATTCCATACACCATGAAGCCTTTGCCAGGATGTGTGAGTCTGCAAGACAGACGCCGCCGCATGAAGGTGAAGAAGCAAGATGTCAGAGGTGCATTGACCTACGTCAGCATCATCTGTGATTCAAAAGACATTCAAGGCCACTTACCACATTACCTCATTGGCAGTGAGGCCAAGATCACGAAGAAGTTTCTGAGAGCGCAACAAGCACTTCCCCAGACAGCCTTGCGGGTTCTCAGGCGAAAAAGTGCATGGACTACCAGTGCCGACCTGGTCCTCATTTTGAAAGAGTTAGCAACTGTGTTGAAAAGCTGGCCGGCTTTGCAGCCAGTCTTACTACTCGACGCAGCTCCTTCACATCTTCCTAAGAGTGTGATGCAAACTGCAAAGCGCTGTAAGATACAGCTACTATTTATTCCGGCTGCGTGTACAGACAAACTCCAGCCACTAGACTTAGCAGCTTTCAGCGCCTTTAAGGGGCACCTGAAGCGCAAACAACAGGTCTTACGAGCAGGTTCCGTGGATGGTCTAATTGATCCTCTAGCTTGGGTTTTTGATATCATGCAATGTCCCAGGCACTTTTTTGCGGCCAAGTCATGGGCCCGAAGCTTTGAATCTGTCGGTGCATCGAACCCTCCTCGCGCCGACCGCCTCCATTCGGAGCTGCAAAGGTTTTTTGGTGACGTCATAGTCATGCCGGACGGCTCAAAGCCATCCGCTGCAGAGCTGCAAAGCATTTGGCCAGAGCGGCGCCGAATGGCGTACGCGTACAGAGCTTTGTTGTGAAAAAAATTGATGTATGAAGGGTTCTGCGCAACTGTGCAAATACATTCACACAAGTTGAGACTGGTGAAAGATGCTGTGATATACTGTGCCTATATGTATCTTGTTGTGAATGACCCCAGCGTTCAGAGTCTTGCCACACACACACACACACGTGGCCATCCTGCTGAAACTTGTTTCAAGCGCTGCAAAGAACAATGCAATCACAAGCCATACGGTTCTTTATGGACAGCATGATACAGTATGTATGTGTGTGCATACATATATATACATATATATAGGTATATTTATAGAATATTTTTTCTTTATAGACACATTGACATATACAAATATTGCTTTATATCTATATATGTTTTAGATTATTCACATATACTCGTCTACAAATACGTTGACGACATCATTGTGTGAAAACTTCTTGAAATTTTTTCAGCTAGCCAGCTTGTGGGTGCCATGGCAGCCGCGGCTCCTGGGACAGGGAGTGAAACCTTGCGAGAACGCATCACTGCCTTGCAAGCGAGTCTTGCCGCCAACTCGGCGGCTCTTGCTCAGACACAGAGACAGCGGCGCAAGATCGAAAGACAGCAAGAGCAAGGGGGTCTAGGACCAGTGGGGCGTCAAAGGGTCCTCTCTGTCTATGTCCTATCCAACTACAATGCAGATCTTGCAGTCCGTGCGGCATGTCAGTACAGCACTGTGAAGGATCCTAGCAGCCCTGGGTATCCAACCCGAACCTTTGTGGAAGATCTTTTTTTGGCTGCGTCGGACGCAGACCTCAACTTCATTCACGAGGATTCACGAAGGTTTGTAGCGCAATGGGAAACCTGCAGGTGGGTGTCATCTCTTAATGCGGTGGGGGTTGCTCCTTTGTCCAGGGATGTCTTTGACCACTACGAACAAAGAGCTTTTGGCAGCACTCTTGATATCGGCATGCCCGCCCGACGGTACGTCAATAAGTGGGTGCAGAGATGGCGTTCAAAGTGGGGTGTGCAACGCAAAGTGTTGCGTCAAGAAATCCAGAGTGACCCCGCCATTTTGCAAGCAAAGGCCGGGGGCTTTCCAAGATGGCGGTCCCGTTTTTTGGGTCCGGGAAACGGACCCAAAAACCAGCCCGCTTCATGTTCGTTTTATTGCGAGGGGCTCCAAAATGCGGCGCCAAAAACAGGTTTTTTTCTTGCCCCTTTTTTTGTCCCATTTCCGTCCCCACCGTGCCGTTGCTTTGCAGGTGAAAGTCTTTTGGAAGCTGCTGGCATACTATGCCTTTACGAAATTTGCAGGGAAACAAATCCTCTACTTGAATTTGGACGAGACCAGCATTCCATACACCATGAAGCCTTTGCCAGGATGTGTGAGTCTGCAAGACAGACGCCGCCGCATGAAGGTGAAGAAGCAAGATGTCAGAGGTGCATTGACCTACGTCAGCATCATCTGTGATTCAAAAGACATTCAAGGCCACTTACCACATTACCTCATTGGCAGTGAGGCCAAGATCACGAAGAAGTTTCTGAGAGCGCAACAAGCACTTCCCCAGACAGCCTTGCGGGTTCTCAGGCGAAAAAGTGCATGGACTACCAGTGCCGACCTGGTCCTCATTTTGAAAGAGTTAGCAACTGTGTTGAAAAGCTGGCCGGCTTTGCAGCCAGTCTTACTACTCGACGCAGCTCCTTCACATCTTCCTAAGAGTGTGATGCAAACTGCAAAGCGCTGTAAGATACAGCTACTATTTATTCCGGCTGCGTGTACAGACAAACTCCAGCCACTAGACTTAGCAGCTTTCAGCGCCTTTAAGGGGCACCTGAAGCGCAAACAACAGGTCTTACGAGCAGGTTCCGTGGATGGTCTAATTGATCCTCTAGCTTGGGTTTTTGATATCATGCAATGTCCCAGGCACTTTTTTGCGGCCAAGTCATGGGCCCGAAGCTTTGAATCTGTCGGTGCATCGAACCCTCCTCGCGCCGACCGCCTCCATTCGGAGCTGCAAAGGTTTTTTGGTGACGTCATAGTCATGCCGGACGGCTCAAAGCCATCCGCTGCAGAGCTGCAAAGCATTTGGCCAGAGCGGCGCCGAATGGCGTACGCGTACAGAGCTTTGTTGTGAAAAAAATTGATGTATGAAGGGTTCTGCGCAACTGTGCAAATACATTCACACAAGTTGAGACTGGTGAAAGATGCTGTGAT
>DF241885.1:46974-68340 GCA_000507305.1 Breviolum minutum Mf 1.05b.01 | reverse complement strand
AGAACTTTGTAGTACGGAGTTGTACTGGGTACTGTTTGGTTCGTAGGAAGAGTCGCATGTCGTTGCGGACTGATGTGTGACAACGAGGCAGAGATCATCTAGAACTTGGTCTCACATGGAGTTGCCCGCTGCGACAAAGCCAACAAATGCCAACTTTGTTCGCATCATCAGAAAAAATGTTCAATGAATCAAGGTTGTCACAAACGATTCTATAGGCACATGTTCTTCGGAATTATATATATTTTTTCACTTTTGAAACTTCCGCCACCGCCTCGTGCGGCTATATGTTAACTTATAACTTGATTGTATTGTTTGTCGATGTTTTCAATCAGAAGTCTGCATTTGATTTCCATTCCCATAACCTCGGAAGGACAGGCAGAGACAAGGTGAATTCCGCAGACGAGGACGGATCCTAAGAGCCTAAGACATCCTGAGGTCACGGCATTTCACCTGGTCGATTCGTGAGGAACTGTGGTGAATCCAATGGTTCCAATGATTGTGAACTTGAATCAAGATCCTCAACTACAAGGACGCGTCCCTTGACCTGAAAAGATTTTCTTTAAAAAAATGTGTCAAAAAGTCTAAGCATCTTTACAGTTTACAGTAAATCTTGTTTTGAAATTTTCATCAGAAGGTTCCGGTTGTGGCAAGGTGAAGCATTACTTCCCAGCGGGTAAGACAGTAATTGGCTGCCAGAAGCAAGAGGACTCCGAGTCAGAAACTGAAACGGAGGCCCCTTGGAGCATTTTTGGTGACCTTTTTTGATCCTTTTCTCGAAAAGTCGTTGGAAATGCTGGAAATTCTGCTTCAAGTGCTCAGCCCTTCAGCCTGAGGAAAGCGACAGTGATAGTGGCAGTGAGGAGGACCTGAGTGCACTAGTTTGAAAGTACATAGCTCATACATTTTCATATTCTATCCTGCTCTGCTTGTTGACAGCCTGAAAGCAATTAGTTCACCGACTTCGCCAGTTGCCAGAATGCAGGAATCCGAAGGTGATTTGCCAGTGCCAGACATCAATATGCTTGGCTCCGGTATCCAGAGGACTGCCTTGGTAGAGACCATTTTGACATATTTTGACTCTACTGACTGACCTTGCAGAGCCAGAGTTGAGTTGAGTTGATTGAGGCTCCATGCCTCAGTTGAAAATACCGCGGAGTCCTGCATTCTGCGGGCCATGAGCCATGAAGCCGCCAAGGTGGGAAGCAACAACTCATCACTGCAGTGATTTTGCGTGTATCATCGTAACATAGTGCTGCCATGTAACAAAATGCTTGAAAGAGAATAAAAGTTTGAACATCTGAAGGTCCAAGGGTGATGTTTCAAAGCAAAGGTCACACGTCAAGATATGTTCCATGGTTTTCTAGGCTACCTGCCTCAATGGCATGCCTTTGGACCGGATGTTGGAGATGGACCCTATGGGAGTAGACCATATTAGGGATGTATGTCGATGTCCGAAATTGACGTCCAAGATAAATTCTACTTGGAATTGGAATATGTTGGATCTGTTTGTGCAAGACCCTGTTCGATAGAGCATTTTGCAGAAAAACATCTTACCCATCAGACCGTCTTGCATCAGCCAGCAAGACGGATTTTCTGTGTTTGTCTTTCTTAGCGCGCCGTTATTTGGGACAGGGGAAGAGGTGTAAAAGAATTAGTCAAGGAAATGAACAGATGCATTTGACAGAACCAAACTGATGAATCACGGATGGTCAATGGCATTTGATTTTTATCTTGAAAACGAATGCTTCAATGCTTCCCGCGCTGCCAGCGCAGGATGCCAAAAAATGTCCTCGCACTCGAGTCGACGATGGCTTCGTACTCGTTCATGCCGATCGTTTGATTTTCGGAGCCTCGGCTTTGCGTCAGAGTCATGTCGGGAGGATTTGTTGGAGTCAAGAGTGTGACATGTGTGAACTTCTGTGCGATTAGTGCCGCAATTCGCAGCGTTCTCGTTCTCCACATTGAGAGTTGAATTGTAGATGAAAATCGACCAGCAAAATAACATAAAATAACCACGATTAGCAAGGGTCACAATTTTCTGAGGTCCTTGCTACTTTGTTTTTGTGCAACCCAACATTTCCAGTGCCGAGGTTGGAAGTGAGTACCGTTTTGACCCCCAACATTTCTTAAGATTTTGTTCGTGTTTAGTTTGGGAAGATACTGTTACGGAGTATCTCCCTGGACAGGTTTTGATCGCTTCAGGAGAAGCTGACTTCACCACGGCACAGCAACTTGTCATTGACCAGCTGCTGAATCCGAGATGAGAAAAGTTGACATGTTCTGTGTACGATGCTGTGCCATCCATCAGTTTTGTTCAGTGCATGTTAGATTGATAAATCTACTGTAACACAGGAATTTTCATGAATTTTCATTGGATTTGGGCGATTGGTGAGCCGGCATGAGTTGGCCTAAGGATGGAGGAGACACGTGAGAAGAGGCTGGTTTTCCGGACTTGGGACTTGCAACGGCTCGAAATTTACAGGTATCTCAGCATCTGGGCAGGTCCGCAACGGAGAAGCGCCTTCGACAGAGCCTTTACTCCCCCTGCATGGTGCTGCCAGGTGCAAAGCTGTGACATAGGTTTTAGCAATTTTAATATGTTTTATATTACTTTTTGAATTTTTGAACCATCGTTTTCATATGTTTTCATTATCCTTTTTCCCCACATAGAAGAGATCCCTTCAGGTTTGGAAGATGCCGAGCATTTGGAACAAATGCAAGAGATGCAGAAGGCTTGGGAGTTTGGTTTTTATCAACGTAACTTTGTTTCATTGCGCCCCAATTAGACACCAGCTTGTTCATTGGAGCATCTAAAACCCTACAACCGTGAGACGCAAAAATACTGCACTTGCAAGTAAAATGACAAATTTTTACTACTTTGATTTCCTCAACTTGCATCCAAGCCCTCACACCACGCTAGAAAAAGATATTGCATCAAGATCGCTGGGCTAACCTGAGCCAAGTTGAGTCCAACGAAGCGTAGAATAGATCTTCGAAGCGATTTTTGATGTGGAACTATGAGGAGCTGGAAGAGGTCAAGCGAAGGTTGCAGTTGAAGGACTGTTTTCGATGTCGAGTTTTTTCTTATCAATTTGCAGTTGCTTTCCTGATGTCGGCAGAAGTTGAGAAGCTATATGTGGATAAAGATTCGGAATTCCGAAAGCGTTATTTGGGCCTCCTTTTATACACCTAATGCTGTTTCTTAAGCTCATCGCACTTGATACGAGTTTCGGTTTTTGAAGCTTTGGCCATGTTGAATCCTTTCAAACCTTGATGTTTTCTGGTGCAAGGATCAGGTCCTCAGAGCCAAGGAGGAAGAAGTTGAGGAATTGCGACGACAGTTGGCATTGCTACGGCATCCAGGTGCTGAGCCTTCGGGGAAACACTGAAACGATAGATCTGAGATCGGATTGCAGATCATGAAATCATAAAATCATGACAGTGATATCAAGATTGAAAACATGTCGAAACTGCTTGTCCAAATTGGAGTCTAGCTGCTAAACTGTGCTTTCCATGGTTTGCTAGAATTCAGAGCTTGGTTATTGTGCCTGGAAGGAGTTGTACCGAGGTTTTACCATTTCCATCCATCAGATTCATTTTTCACTGCAAGGAGAGCAAGTGGATGAAATGCTCTATGGAGGACATAGCAAGGTTTCGCTGGCGATCGACAACACCTTCGAGGACGGAGCGGACGGATGTCCCATGGGAGGAGATACCATGGGCAATTTGTTCAGGTCTCTTTCATGATACTTGTTCTAGCCTCGCTATCCCAGTTGCTGTGAATCCCCCTTGCTTTGATTTGATTTCATTAAGTCATTCTTATCAAAAAGGTGCCTATGTGCAGATATAGAAGAATTTGATAAATGTTTGTATGTTGAAAAAGATGTAAGAAGATAGTTGGATGCATTTTGTGATTGATGATTCTTGCATTAGATTTTTGTCCTCCCACTTACTTGTGACCTCAAGCAAACCGGGCCGACCCATTCATGCCTTCATGGGCTATCACAGGAGGCCTTGGCACAGCTCAGTGCTGTAGAGGCCATGTTAACATCATGTGCACCGCGGGGCGATAGTCCAAAGAGCCTCATCCTTTGCTAGGAGGTGTTACTGTAATTAATCGGTAAAGACTTGTTATGACTTGTTGCATGTTTCGTTTTGTTTTTCAGCAGTTTTTTGTGTCCTTTTTCCCCAAACAGTTTCTTTCAAGCGAGCCTATTTCCAGCTGCGCTCAGCTCAGGAAAAGCCGACTGTCCGCCACAGCATGACCAGCACTTCTTAGACATAGTACCAATGGTACTCCCAGGCTAAGTACTGATCACCGTTGTGGGGAGTTCAGGGGACATCTTCAAGACAGCCGAAACGCATCGGAATCCCGAAAATTCAGAGTTTGTTTCTGCATATTCTGCTCAGTGCTTAGCTTGAATGATTTTTTTGGCCGAAACAAATTACTGTGAGTAAAAACATGCGGAGAAAGAGCGTGGTTTTGCCAGGAGGTGTCAGACTGCAGGCTGAAAATATTTAAAGATATCTTTCAAAAATACGAAGGAGACCAGATGAGCGATGGTTTTGGGGTGTGACTGCCTATAGAGTAACATATTGATAACATTATCAACTTTAGCAGGAGCTATTTTGATCTATGGCTGTCGCCTAGGGATATGACCCAAGATGTCAGAAAGTTTCAGCTGGATGGGATTGCTTTCAACTACATAGAACTGCGTACTGTAGCAATGTGTGTAGGTATGCAACGCCTGTAAAGATCGTCAAAGATCGATCAGATCTTCTCATGAAGATGGCAATCAGAAAAACATCCTGAGGTTGGGCCGAACTGAAGAAGTTCGTTGCTCCACCGTCGGGGGACCGAGGGTGAACAGAGTGGGTTGTCATGGTCATATTCTGACAAGTCATTTAGACATATTTAGGTTCAGTTGGGATCTTTAGGTCCCAAGTGTTCAGTGACGGTTTGCTGGGTGTTTGATGTTTGCAAAGGTTTGCGAAGTTCTTAAGATTGCACTTTGTCAAACATGTTGTGAGCATAAGGATGGGTGAGAAAGGTTCTTAAATGTTCTCAAACCTCCGTCAGAATGCAAACGCTTCGCTGTCCAAAGAGACAGCTTAAAAAAGGGATGTTGCCACTTGCCACATGCTAAGCCTTTGTAAAAACTGAACCCAACATGAACCCAACACAATGAGCGTTTCATGTTGTGGTCTCAATGGTTGAGACCAGGCATATAAGAAAAAGAATAGCACTAAAACAGTTGCATGGTCAAGTGTTGTTTTGCCAAGGACATGCTGTTGGTGAACCCCAACCGTGGCTTTGGTTGGCATCAGGACAAGTTTTGGCAGAACATACTCCAGACCCATCCTGCTAGGTTTCGGAACAGGAATTGAAGGGTAAGCTGTGAAAGAAACAAGAAGAGGCGGCATGATATTGTTGAGGACTCCCAAAAACTCAAATGTTTTGTCAGGACAATCAGAACGGTCCCATTGACTTCAAGGATGCAATCCGTTGGTCTGGAATCTTGGATGGCGTGACTTTTCCTTCACTTTTCTAAATTTGCGCCCGAGTCTCATGTGTTTCCACTAAGCCCAACCGGAGACAGTGGTACGCTGGTGAAACATTGCTTGATTCACCGTCTTCAATACGACGGTCCTGTGTTCAAGTGCTCACTGCATCAGGTGGGTTGCCATGGATGCTTGTGGTCAGGTGGGCTTCAAATGACCGTTTGTATCCAATTGCTACAATGCAAAAGGGTCTACCATCGAAGTTGGTAACACGTTGTTTTTGACGTATTTGGAGATGTTTGATGCTATCCATTGCTATCCCAATTCTTATGGCACAAAGAAGCCTTGCAGGATGGCTTTGGAGCACCAGAATATCTTCTAGGATCTCACCGCAACGAGTGCGGCAACTTAACGGCGTCCCTTTGATGGGAGGTCTCGGTATGGAAGATTTGATTGCATGGAATGATGGTTCAGGCATTTAGTCTGTATATACTGTATATATGTGTATGAATTCATTCCATACTTATTTAGAGAGAGAGAGAGAGATTCAGAAATTCCAAGTGATGTTATGATGTTACTATGGCAAAGTTTCCTTTGCTGGTGCTGAACCGACAGCCTTGACCAAGTCCAGATCACCAATCTCCTGTTTGCCAGTACAATCCAATCACCCCTTGGATGTTCAGTCTTTCAAAATTTTCGATTTTAATGTGTCGTTGCAAAGGTCAGTGAGCAGTGATGCAGTCCAGCTGGCAAGTTGAAGTGAGTTCCCTTTGAATCTGCGACTGTCCAAGCCGGTCTTGGGTCAAATTTGCCGCCAGGTTTTTGTGAACCTCGAGGAGCATTGGTGAAGAGTTTCCTATCAACGCAACAAGAAAAGATTGTCATCAAACATTTTAAGATGCAAGTTGAGAAAGTCTATTTTGGCTTCCAAAAATTTGCAGGATGGCGACCTGACCACTTTCCCAAGGAAGACCAGGCCTAGTGTCAGTTGTTTCTCAGTCCTCTCATGTCCTCTCCATTCGATAGGAAATTCTTCACCTCATTTTGCTGCACTTTCTGCACAGGTACACGCCAGAGCCTGGAGATTTGATCGTTTGGGATTCGCGCACAAGTGTGCTGGCAAGATTTGATATGGCAACACAAGTGGATTGAAAATTCTTTGCATCCAAGGGTCCAAGGACGGTGTTTTGAACGTGTTGAATGATATCTCCTGCAGTTCTTTCTGATAGATGTTTTATTTCTATTTATTTCTGCCTTGCAAACATCAGAATGTTCTAGATTTGTTTAGTTTTGATTCATGTTGACTGCATCAATGGACGTTTGCAGTTGGTTTTGCTGGTTTGCCGAGAACGTGTTGTTCGCCAGTCCATCGTATTGTGGCTCCTCCTGGTCAGAAGTGGGAGGAGCTTCTTCCGGAATGAAAGTGACTGCGATCATGAAATGGCCCAAGTCGCGGCTCAGAAATTAGATTTGTCTCAGTGTGATCTCCTTTTTGGCTTCTCCTTGCAAAAATTTGATGCCTAGACGAGCGCAACCGAAACATGTTGAAAGCAGGCCGGCACTCAGCGCCGTGCCATTGGTGGTACAATGGCCAAGGTGCTTGGGTTTCGTTTTTCACATCGCGGAGTCGAAACAGACGTGGATTGATGATGCTTGATGTGGATTGGATTGGACGAATGTGGAGTAGTTGATTTCCGGCGTCACCTCAAAGATACCTGCCATTCTTTGACACTGTACTCAGGTCTTTTCCCAGAAGTGTTTATGATACACCCACGAGTCCATGAACATCGATGAAATTGAATCAAATTGATCAAATTCAATATTCAAACACAAGCAATTATAGCAAAATCTAGCAAAGTTCATTGTGTTCACAGTTGAGGCTGGTGCAACGTACATCAACAAAGGTGGCGCCAGTGGAATCAGCGACCTGGCAGGAGAACCTGACACTTGACATTTCGACATTTCATCCTTTCATGTCCCTTCCTTCATCTTCCTTCATCTTCCTTCATCTTCGTTTCTATCATTTTCTATCGTTCATTGCTGTGCGCCTTGGATTTTCCAGGACACAACCAGCAGAATGGTGAACTCCTGGGTGGTGCGCCCTGCAGTGGTCGTATCAATTTTAACATATTTTAACATGATTTAACGAACTTTCAACAGACTGGGAAGGGTAGAACTTCACAAGGTTTAACGAAAGGTAGAACGGGGTGAAGCCTTGTCCATGGTGTCCAGAAAGTCCAGAAATGAAATTAATGAAGATGCCTGCGTGAAAGGACCATATTTTCCCCGCATTTATCCCAGCCGCGTGAAGGAGGAGGAGGCATGGACTGCTTGCAGGGAAGTAAGTTGGCCAAACATTGTAGCTGGAGTAGTCGAAACTCCAGGGCAGTCCAAGGACTCCACAAATTTAAGCATGGGAAGAAAGTTGTACAAAGTTCAAAATCATTACTTTGATTTGGATATAAAATGAGTTGTCTGAGGTATCAATACAAATTGTCTGAGTTTTTGCATTTTTTTGCATTTTTCATTTTTTGCAAATTCTAAGACTTGGCTCAAGTGGATGGTGCTGCTACTTGGCTCAAGACTCTCGACTATCTCTCCTTCTCGCCGTTGCAAGAGGTTGCAAGGCGGCAAGGATTCGATGACTTGATGACCTTGTCATGTTGTCATGAGTGATGTGATGTTGGAGCGCACACGCCGAAGGCTGGAAAGCTGATCAGCTAGCCTTATGGCCAGGCATCTCCTCATCCAAGTTGTTTTGATGTCACTTGATGTCACTTGCATATAACTACAGTAGCATGTGCTTCCATGTGCTTCCATGTGCTTCCTTTAACAATGTATCACTTGTATTCTCCTTAGATTCCCCTTTGGGAATCAAGTCTCTGCAGCTTCCCATCACCAGTCGGAGAGCTGCTATCTTGGTAGAAGCATTTGGAGCTGAAGGCGCTACACCGTTCTTTCCCAAAGATGAGAGGCAGGGCATTCTGCATAATTGCACGCAATTTCATCAGCCCAAGAGCAAAATTGCTCAAATATATCAAATATATTCAAATATCATAATGTGTATACCACAAAATGGATGGGCTGCTGAATCTTCAGGATTCGTCAACTGCTTCGTGATGCCTTGAACGAAGCGAAGGATCCTTTGGGAAGTTACTTGGAGGACCAAGTTGCTTGTTTTTACTTGAAAGATTGGCAGGTCTCAAATTGAAGAAAGTGAAACAAAGGTCAAGATAGTGAGTCGCATGAGCGCACATGAGTCACCTGACCAGACTGACTTCTTTAAGCTTGGAGGTAGGTAAATCCGTAAATCCTTCCTGGATACTGGTCGGGTCTTCCCATGTCGTCCACTCCATGTCCAATGTTGTCAGGAATTGGATGGACGACATTTCGAGATGTTGATTGATGCGTTCAGATCTCACGAGGTGAGAAATCCATGTCCAAAGTTGATGACAAGTTGACAAGGCATCAGATATGCATCAGATTCGATCCCTGAAGGTACCAAGGGGAGCCAATGTCATCGTCCAGGGTCGTTTGGTGGAAGACACAACGCCAGGACTTTTCGTTTTGGAGGCGCTAACACACTGGTCGTGTGTATGTGTGTGTGTGGTTCCCTCGTTTTCTTCAAAATTCATAAAGTTACAATGAAGGATTGAAAGGCTTTGGAGTCAAGCAAGTGTTCCGATGCAGTGTTTGTTTTCATTTGTACTACTCGTCGTGTGGTACGTGGAGGTTGGCAAATTGGAAGCTTGGAAGATCGACAAGTCTTGGCCAGACAAGGTGTCAGCTACATCATGCTACTGCAAATGGCACGTTCTACGTCTTTGTGCTTGCTTCCGGGAATTCGGCAGGAACAGAGAGTGCAGATATATCAGGAGTGTGCGACCCGGTGGTGTGATCTTGAGAGCCCAGCAGACCACAGGAACCATTTGATTACTGATTTCACTATATACTTGATGTTTGTGGCGATCAAGAATATAAATCCGCTCTGCTTCATTTGACGTTGACAGAATTGCTTAGCAATTGCTTGGCATCGCATAATGTATCAGATTTCCATAAATTTCCAGGATTTCCAGCTGAGCGTTTGGCTCAGATGTTTGAGATTTGAGCAAATCCATGGCAAGCCAGTGAAGCCACAAAGGATCATTCTTGCCCAAGTGAAAAGGCAGCCTTTCTGTGCTTTTGGTTAAAGTGTCTCGCAAAAGTGACCTTTTCTGAAGGCTAAAGATCATTCAAGAGAATCTCTTGAAAAGCAGCTCCTTCACAAGCGTTAAATTATCTTTAAATTAAATGTTTGTCGAGGAATTGATATGAATTGATGCAATGGCTCCCACAGACCCTTTCTCGCTGCCATTTGCAAGCTACGCGTGGCAATGTGCACAAAAGCCCTGTGACAAGCGAGGCCATTTCTCACTGGGTTGGGCTTTCAACCTATTCGAGGATTTCCAGCCAGGTGAGATTGTGGCCGTGGACAAACGAAGTAATTTGAAGCATTGCCATGCAATTGTTGCACAGCAAATCCCTCAAGTTGGTATCCCTCACGATGAACTTCGTGCTGCCTTAGCACTGCAAGGTCAAGCTAGGCTAGACACTGTAGACGTTGAGGCTGACAGAGATCCAAAGAATCGAACAGTTTCGAGAGTTTTGCTTCATTTCCCAGGAGGGCTTGGTTCATTTTCCGCTTCGCGTTTGACACGTGTACTTCCAAGCTCTCCTCAGCGAGTGTTGCTGGTCAATGAAACTATCACTTACCGCCGTTTAGCAAAGACACAGGTTGGCAAAGCTGATGGAGTTTTGGAAATTGGTTCTTCGTTCGGAGAATGTACACAAATCCTTACAAAACACGCACGAGCTGTGATTGGTATTGACAACAGTCCAGAGTTGGTGGAGGAAAGTCGTCGACGATTTCCATTTTGCCAAATCGAGCTGCTGAACTGCTTCGAGCGTGAACGACTTCAATTTATTTGTACTCAATTGCAAGAAGGGACAGAGAATTTCAAGATTTTTGTAGATATTGGTGGAGACCGTACCTCCACTGCAGTGTGTCGAATACTTGTACTTTTAGACGAGGTGCTCGGAAGCTCATCGCCTTTACTACGTGCACCATGTTTGGTAGTAGTGAAATCTGAACGTCTTGCTTCTGCAGCTGCTGAGTGCTGTGATACAGCTGGAAACATTTGCAACCTTCCAGAGTGGTGGCAAAGCTGCGTTGTGCCCAGCAGTACTCGACAGCAACGCAAGTGGGGAATGAATTTTACAGGTTGACAATGAAGTGCAATCGTGAAACCTGTGAATAGTGCAAGAGCTTATGAGTTTATCCTGTTGGACTGGCGCATCAGTTTCGCTGCTGATTTTGGGTTGAATGCC
Organism: Breviolum minutum Mf 1.05b.01; assembly: GCA_000507305.1. NCBI lineage: Eukaryota > Dinophyceae > Suessiales > Symbiodiniaceae > Breviolum > Breviolum minutum. Next base: position 57,471 of record DF241885.1, on the reverse strand, counting down.
TTTTGAGCTCCTGACCGCCTATGCAATATGCAATTGACCAATGAGTCAAGTCGTGAAACCTCGTGAAATCTGTGGTCTTCACCGTCCTGTCCAGATCATTTCAGAATTTCAGTGCTCAAAAGATCCCAAGAGCTTTTTGCTGCAGCTCATTTGCCGACGATGGAACCCGGATGAAGAGTTGGCACATTTCCACAAGCAAAATCAGACAGACACGAGTTGTTTATACAGTTATACGTATAATTATAATGCAATATGTATATATATATATAAATACACACACGTGTGGCAAACATCTAAAACAAATCATTTGCAAGTCCTGGAATGTCGAATCATTGGCCATGATGTTTTCAGGCGGTTCCTTCACTGGTTCACACCTTTTCATAGTGCTTGTGGTGATGTTACCGAGGCCCGGTAGTGTTTTTGGCGAGCTCGCTGTGATCCATCAGGCCAACTGCAGAGTTTCATTTCAAAATGTCCAACCGCAGAGTTTTGAGGCTAGATCTGAGTTACGAATTGATGCTGATTGCATCTCATCGCCTAGTCTAAGAAAGATACATTTTGCAACCTGTCAACCACTTCCCAATTAAAGTTTGCAACATGCAGACGGTTTCGATTTTTTTGAAAGGCTCCACGTGCCGCAACGGTTGAAGCTGTAGAGGAACCAATCTCAGCTTGGTCAAAGTGAAATATTATCATTGTTTATGGCGGGCATCGCTTATTTTTGTCAAAACCTTGCTAGCATTGAAACTTGTTTGGAGCCTTGTTTGGCACTGCAATTTGAAGCTAGAACTGGAAACCAAAAGCTTTGGACTTTAATTTTATACGTTGATTATTTTCATAGTGATTCATACTTCATTGGATTGGGGTACATTCGGAATTCGAATCGCTTGTCGCTTGTCCTCTCTTCTGAAGTGTTGTGTTTCCCATTTTGCACTGCAGAGTTTCCAAGATCCACACTTTTCTGAGGACTCCAGGATTTGGTCAGTCAGCAGACAGACCGTGGTCAAAATCACCAGGTCTTTCCAGGACACCTGGAGTGATACATCAATCAATCGATCGATCAATCACTACTGAGCTCAACTGCTGTCCAAACCACTGCTGAACCTGGGAATGTCTCCTAAATTCTCGCTCTAGGAAGCCAAGCGGATGTACTACGATAAGAAGCTTCAGTCACTGGCATGGAAAGGGGTGGAAAGGGAAAACGGAAGTCCCAAAGTCTGAAAGTCACATGGTTGAGTGAGTACGATTCACAGATTCACATCAGATACAATGGAAGAATCGAAGAAGATTATCTTTTAAGATCTTTTAAGTATTCTTTTGTTCTGTTTTGCTCAAGCTGTGCATGACATTGCACCTTTGGACCCTCAATGTCACTGTGTAGGTCAGTGCAGCTGCTGCAGCCCTTGGGAAGCGAAGAGAGGCAGCAGGCCGCAAAGCGGGCAGCACTTTGAAGTGCTTGTACTTTTGGTTGTTTCATGGTTTCTACTTCCTTGAAGTAACAATATATGAATAATATTATGAATATATATATATATATTGTGTATGAATATATAACATCCGAGGTCTGAGACTTGAGACCGTCGGCATCGTGTCGCATGTCGAAGGTCATCGAATGTCTTCGACCTCGAATCTACGGATCCGGAGATTTTGTCATCCACGAAGGTGACGAAGGCAGGGAAATTTTCGTTGGATTTGAGTCACAGAAAATATATGAAAATATGATCAATATGGATGTAGATTTTGTATGATTTGGTGGCAGGTCATGAGTTCTTCCTCTTGATTGAAGGCGAAGCTTCTGCCATCAAGGACTGAACTCAATCCTTCGAGTTGTGCCATCCATTTAAGATTCCAATCCTGTTAGGACGGGCATGTGGTTGCAAGCTATTTGTCGCTTGCTGAGAATTTGATCTTTGATCGAGTCGTCCGAGTCTCACCGTAGAAGTTTTGATCTGCAAGGCCAGGAGACTACTTTGGTGAATTGGCATTGCTCTCGGCCAGGCATCAATCGGGAGTTCCCAGTGACCCAGCAACGGGAGACAATAGAGAGACCGAGAGGAATCGAGAAAACTCTAGACAGATGTTTTTTCCTTCCTGAAGTGTCAGCGCTTTTTGTTTGGGAAAGTTACGTTTTTACTCAACCCATTCTTGAAGCGGATAACTTTCCATTGCAGCTGCACCTTTTGCAAGAGGCAGAATTGGAAAGATAACAGCAAATTGATTGATCATTTAAGGATTTTAAGGATATGATGATATGCTTATATGTATTGTGTAGGCATTCAAACATCCTGAATTCACTGGTGATTTTGTGTTTTGACTCTGCTTTGGTTGGATTTGCTGTCAGTCCCCGGGCTGCATCCGTAGTGGCAGAGACAGACTGCACCTTAGCCGTGCTGTGCGAAGCAGACTTCCGCAGGTGCTGACTGGCTCCAGAAAGCATTTACCACAAAGCATGACACTGTCGCTTCTCAACGGATTTGAAAGCATGTATGCACGCATCTATGTATCTGTGGATCTACGCTTTTGACATCATCATTTTGACACCTTGCTTGGTGCAATAAGTTGAAGCATTTATCCATCCCATAGGATCTTTGTTGAGGTGCACCAAGCCAGCGATTATAATTACTGTATTTGGTACTTGGTTTGTTGTGCAGGTTACTTGGACCCCTTGCAGAATTTCACCGCGCGACACCCAGATTGAATTGCTCACGATCTCGCCAGAGTTCGCTACAAGACAAAGCCCCAGCGTGACTGCTTTTCTCCAAGCAAGGAAGCTAGTTTTGTCATGGTGTTTGTTCATGTTTTCTAATACGTTTGGGACAAATTGGACAACAAAACCGATGCACATAATACAGTATGGTATCATTATAGAGGATAATATGCATGATATGCATGACAACAACAAGATAAGACATATAATATACTTTAAGACATAGGGAAACAAATGTGTTCAATATGTTGCAACGAAAGGCTGCATGGCGTCGTGCTTCTTTGTGAGGTCCGCGTGAGCGGCGTTCCAGGGCTTCCGCTGCCTCGCGAGAGAGTTCCCGTGCAAGCTCAGGAATAGAAGGACTGGCCGAGGGTTCGAGGGTTACCTAAGCACAACTTGTTGTGATGACGGTTTACAATCTGAATGACAACGGAGCATATTGATGCCTTCGAGCTCACATTGGTTTCCACAAAATGTGCCAATGAATCTCTATTTGATGCAGGCACAGATCGCAATTGGCGGCCCTCACAGATGACAGGTGGGCCAGAAGCCTTGTTCAGAAATCAGCTGTCAAATCCCTAACTTACTTTCAGCAAAGCTTTGTCGTGAGAATTTTGTTTCTATCAGACGAAACACTTCATGTTTTGATTGTTATATTTTGTGATTTTTTGTAATATCAGCATGTTTTCCAGATTGTTTTTGTTGTACCCGGATTGATGTTTTCAGGCCGGCGAGCCACCTTCGATATGGAGATGCCACGGAGCTCGTGCGCCAAATTTGCTGCGGAGTTTTCCACTTCTCAGTTTCTGTTGCCAGGTATGCATCTCGAATGTCCCGAGTGAGCTGAAGGTTGGTAGAATTTGGTCTGAGTCTCCACACCTGTTAGGAGATGATCTTTTGATATGTTTTGTTTGAAATATGTTGTGAGGGGACGCATTCAGCTTGGATGTGCATTGAGGGAAAAAATGTTGATGCTTCCTACAGTGTTTTATGTTTTTTTTGTGTTAAAGTGCTCAGCATTTTTTCTTTGCATTCTGTTTGCTGCAAAAGACTTGCGGCCTGGCTGAGGCCTTTGAACATATCCACAAACACTCCATGCTTTTTTCATGGGAAAGTCAGCCTATGCAGCAAGATCATTTGTTTTGGGGTGTTGGAAGCAAATGGAGTGTTTGGTGATGCATGCACAGGCGGTATTGAAATCTTTGAGGATATGTTTTGAGGTTTGCCCTTAATCAGTGGACAGTTTCCTCTTCAGTGGTCAATGGACATGCGATGTCAATGGTGCCGGGTAAGAACTTATCTTTGCGTTTTAGGACACCATCAGCGCAACACAGCAGGAAGCATACGGCATGAGCAAACAAACATCTTGCCAAAAGGGCAGAAAAAGTTGCTTTACCATTTGACCAACAGAATGTTACAACAGACAAACAGAAAAGGGAGAAATGACATGAAAGAACAGCATCTCAAAGATTTTTGCAATTCAAGCTCAGCTCCAACGAAGTTGGTGCCTGGATCTCTTCAACGTCTAAGTTGCTTTCTCACGATTGTGAGCTAGAATCTCAAGGGCGACAGGATGAGACGGGATGAGACAAGTAGATCACATCAATTTCATTCAAATTTGCTTAATTTATTTTTTTCTGCATGCTGTTTTTGTATGTTTTGTAGATCCTTTATTGGTCTTGCCAACTGAGATTCTGAATTAGTCTTTCGTATCAGTCTGCAACACTTAGAAAAGCAGATTCCAGCGCCTCGTACGAAAGTGTTACTAGTAGCCCATATCAGCTACAATAAGGCCTGAGTTCGAAGAGTTGTTCAGCTATTCCAATGGTACCAGTGATGTTCATATTTTTGGGAATTCAAGGTGATTTCAGGACCGCCGGATGTAAACCTTGTCATATCTTGCCAGCACGAGAAGATCCACTTGTTGTTTAGCGATTTATTTGATTTGGTGTCAGACCAATCCAAAATGTTCAGTGTAGAGGGCTCATTGCCCTTGAACGCACGGAGCTTTCCGGACAAATAATATGTTTCACTGTTTCACTTGCTTTTTGGCCACCACCTTCAATTCTTAATTGCTATTATTGCAGGAATGTCGTGCCAATAATGGCATTGTGGGCCGCTCCCCCCAGCCCTCAGCTCAGCCCAGTCTTCATTTGTGTATTCATCTTTCTTTGTTCACGGTCTTCACCTTTTCAATCTTTTTCGCCAAAAATGTTCCTAGGATTCACTACCATTAAGGTTGATGATTAGATAGTCCCTCAATTTCCCACCTTCAGGAAGATTGTGAACCTGGGCGTGACGCTGGCCTCCAATGCCAGCAAGTACGTATCCTTCACCAAGGCGGAGAGGGTTAAATCGCTTAAATCGTCCATTGCCTCGAGTCCAAGACACTAGTTTTGTATACTTTTTGTCCTATGTTCTTTTCAATAAGGTGGCCCCACACACCCAGCGAATGCTCTTTTGAAAACACTTCGAAGCAGAAAAAGAACCAGTGGAATTTCATATGATTTAGATATTTAAGCACTTTGTTGTATATCAGTATATCTGACTAGATTGCATTGCTGACAGGTCGTCGGCAAGAAAGACTGAGATCGAGTGAATGATTATTGCTTTGAGACATTTGAGACGTTCCCAACGCCTGACTTTTAAGGAGTTTTCACAAAATTGGGATTTGCGAAGGACGCTGGGATCTGAAACAAGTTGCTCTGAGATAGTGTGATATCGTTTGTGTAGCAGTGTAGTACTGTCGACATTCCAGATTCTCGTTCTATCTGGTTCAGTGGGGATTTCCCTGGTGTTGATTATAAGAATGCAAACACGCACAGATATCGTGAATCTGTTTCTTGGGCTGTCAATGGACTTGAAGATTTTGGTTGGAAGAATGAAGTAGGAACTCAGTCAGACTGGGATGGAAGGGGGACGAGCTCCATCGATTTGCAGTCAGGGAAGGGCCAAGACATGCCAAAATTATCTAAAATCAGGAAGAGCTTGAGGATATTTGTCCTTCAGACGTGTATTTGTCATTGTGTGAGGACACGTCTAGACTCTAGACAGGAATTGACAGCATTGTGGTTTAAGCTCTTTGATGCATGTTGTGGATGACAGAGCATGATCAATTTTTCAATGGCATCGGCAACCCTATCAAGAGGTACTGTACAGTATTCTCTTTTCTTTGATACATTTTTGATATTCCAAAAAACAGAAAAGACATCATTTCTCACGTTGTAGCATTTCGGCCGTCCACTGGTGTCACAATCATTTGAAATCTTTCTCGACCTTTGTGGGATCACGTGAAGCTTCGCTTGTCGTAGCTGCTTTGCACTGCAGCTACCATGGCAACCATCAAAAATGCGCCGCAAGCACCCGAGAGGCCAGACAGTTGTAGATTGCAACAGTTGCAGCTGACGTTTCGTTCGAAGCAAACCAGATCTTCAGTGCCTATTGCGATGAGGTTGGATTGGATGTATGAGCAGAGTTCGGCATCTGTGAAACCGAATGAGGATGAGTTGATGAACATGCCTATTTCTGCTCAGAAGGACAGTGACTTAGGGGGCCAGAAATACAATGAATAGTCGGGTGTCGCGTTGGTTTAGATCCTACTGCTCCTTGTCTTGGATCATTGGAATCATTTTAGGCTTGGTGCTCTTGACTGAGGACAAAGACATCGAGGATGTCAAGAATTTGCAGTATCTTGTCATATCTTGTCTGAACAATTTGGTTTTGTCGTGAACTTTAAAAGTTTCATGACAAAACTGACATCCTTCCTGGACTGCAAAGGAATAGCACTGCTGGCTCGCTCTTCCTCACGAGTCCGACAAAGACGACTGAGGCAATCATAGCTATCGCGTTTCCCTTGAAGCCTTGCCCAATTTTCAAATGTCACGTTCTCCAAATGTTCCAAATGGTATGCGGTATGCATTCATTCAATGCGCTGCATGTACTGCTCATTCCATGGCGTTTGGCTTCCCAGTTGATGAGGTGATTGCCATTTCGTATTTTTGGCAAGCTCTTACCTTTTCATGGAAGTGCGCTGGCATTCTAAGTTCTTATTGTTTGGCAAGTAAATACATGGAAATACTACAATAGTTGCAATTGTTCAATCTAATGGGCCACATTCGGATGTTCCGCTCGACTTGACCGCAAAAATTAGAAGCTTCAAGGAAAAGGCAGTAGCCTATGTTGTGCAGGATATGGTCAGAAAGCTGCGCGAAGATCCACTCTTCCAGATACGTCGGCAAGAGCAAGCAGCACGGGAAAGCATGTGCGGTCCCCAGTGGGATCAGAACGGAACTCATTGGAAAAACATATTGATTCCTTCTCAGTATCCCTATGGATACATATGGATGCATGGTATTTGCGACACGGATTCGATGAGTCAAACAGGCAAGTTGTCACATGAAATTATTTGGTTCCCTCAAGCGCGTGGACTTCTTGCCCCATTGAAACGTAAATGGAGACAGGCATAGACAACTGCACTCTCGAGGATGACCAACCCTCTCATCATGGCAAAGATCAAAAAGAAGCAAGAAAAAGCAGCTAAGTGGCGGGCCAAGTTTGTGTGTCTTTGATATCCATAGGATGGATTCCGAGTTGTTTAGGTGTTTCACCTGTAGCTGTTCGGAGAAACCCGTCAGAATGTGGGGCGCATGGCAGTCGTTGAACATGAATTGATGCTTCAAGGAAAGCTGCAAAGAAGGAAAAGAAGGCTGCCAAGAAGGAGCAGAAGGCACTTTGGTTCAACATAGCCAAAGCAAAAGCAGCCCTGTGTTTTTTTTTCATGTGACAACTTCAGTGTCAGGAAGCAAAGCGTTATTCCCTAACCTTCGCCCCGGGTTCCCTCGTGTTGCATCATTTGGTTTCGGTTCGATTGATAGGCTTTGAAGAAAGCATCCAAGGCAGCTGAAGACTCTGACGTCTGACGGGTGGGTCATGAAGTGTCGTGTGGCAACCTTGACACAGGCCAAGAAGAAGAAATCCAGCAGCAGCGACAGCTCTGAGGCACCAGAACCTCCAGTAGGTGCCTGAGAATCAGACATCGAATGACCCTCCAGTTGAATTGGTCAGTGTTGTATTCATTTTGAATAGATCTGACTGGATTTGGCAATACTAGATTGCCAGCCAAAATGATTCCCAAGTCCATCAAGATTTCTTTTGATTCTTTACCAGCATTTCTCCCAAACAAGTGACAAAAAAAACAATTTCACAAAAATCGCATCGTTCAGAGAAGTTGCTGGAAGTGGCCGACACTTTGAGCTTCAAAAGGCTAAGGCTGCCAAGCCAAAGAGAGAAAGGGAAGAGCCGCCGGAGTAGCTTGGATCATCGAGGACAATCGACAGCTTCGTTGTTTATGCTCCAACTCTTGGACAGCTTCGTCAACTTTGACTGTAAGGCCTGACCTGTCAAAGCTTGGACCCAGCCAAATTGTGGTGAGCAAGCGGATGGAACACGCCTAGAACCCAGACATGGAACTAAGAACTACTAAGAACCATGAAGAACTATTTCATATTATTTCAATTAGCATTTGTTAGGGTTGGCCGCTGTGCTGTGAGGAGATGCGTGTGAAACAGCAAAAAGATGCAGCCCTTGCCAGTCGTGGTTTGGGAAGGCTACGGCATCATGGGACATGTTGAATCCTTTTCTGCAAACTGCAGCAAAGATTTTCCTTTAGTGCTGCTTGTTCTCAAGGTTTTGGTATCTTTTTGATATCGTGGTCAGTGAAAACATGATATCATGGTTCAAGAAGCAAGGCAGAAGGTGTCTTTAACTCAGGATGTTCCTTGTCAATTCCACCACAATATGTTACAGCAGCGCGAAATCGGATAGGGAAGAAGCCAGGAATCTGGCGACACATGTTTCTTCGCTGTCAATGTGGTTACAAATCATTACAAATCTGCAAGGCGAATGACAGATGAAGAGAAGGATCAGCGTGTACAGCAAATGAGAGTTTGCAGCTTAAAGTTGACATATTAAAGCCGGTTTCACTATGTTGGTTTCTCAGGGCGTGTTGCTCTCAAAGATGTGGTGACGTAGCTAAGACAGCTCATAGATCTGAGGTTGATGCCAAGAAGCATGAGAGGCAAAAGTCAGATTGGAATGATTGGAAGGGATATCATTATATCAACAATGTGTCAAACATAGGTTTAAAGTTTTCTCTTTGCAGTGTTCCCTTCTCAAAGGCGTGTAGGTACAGATTCAAGAGAAAGTCTGCGTGTGTGTACCCTAGAAGTGCTTTCCTACGTATTTGCACACATGGAATCCTAGTTCTGACTTTGAAAATACCACTTGCTTTGGTGCCTTGTAGAGCAGTGTAATTATTTTTGTCGGTGCTCAGCACCCTGGAGAACAAGCAGAGGTTGAAACCAGTCAGAAAGCCGTGTTCCTTAGTAGGAATCAGTTCGGGCATCCTATTGGCAGGATTAAAGATGATAGAATAGCTTCTGCAGAAGACAAGGAAAAGCAGATCGAGGACAGCATAGTGCGGGTATGATCGGATATGATCCTGGAAGCAGTATGCATTACCAGAGGCACTTTATACATCATACTACAGTAAATGAAATGAATGATGTTGACATGAAGACTTGCACAGTTGATTCTGTCCCTCAGGAATTAGAAGCGAAGATGCGAGAGAAATCGGATCAGCCACAACCTCACTCAAAATGATTTTGAGAGGAAAGAGATGTGAAGAGACCAGCGAGATTTTGTAGTTTGTTGCTTGTAAAGACTAGACTTTGTTTGTCCAAGAATTACAAACACCAAGCAGAGCCACTTGGCTACCATTCTGTAGCATTCTAGAATTTCGTCGAGGATGTCCTGCTTTCCGACCTAAGGAAATACTTCAGAGACCTGCGAAAAGACGCATATGCAGCAGATGCAGAGGTGTTTCTGTTCCTGTTGATTTCAATCCAACCTTTCGGAGACAAGAGCTGACCTTACGTGGGCATCCTGATGGGTTGTCATCACTGATAAGTGTAGCCGATGTCATGATTATGTCCTGTCAAAGCATTGGTTCATCTCAGCATCTCAATCCTTGCCGCAATCCTGCAATCTGATGTTGTACAAAGTGTTGTAACTTGTCCATGTTTTTGTACTGTGCCAGATGTCTGTTGCTGATCGCATCAAGACGCAACGTCACCGGCGGCAGAAGACTCTTGGTTGCAGCTCGGGACATTTCACGAGAGCCTGACTATCATGGTCCATTGATGTCGAACAAATACAAAGGAATGTACTCTTTTAATCTCTTTTACATGCTTCGCTGCTTCGCTTTAGCACAGTCGGTGATTGTTTCATTCTGAAGCTTGGCTCGTATCTTGCTACCCAGGCACATCAACGCCAAGCCCTCAGGTTATCAACAGCAATATGCAGATTGATTTAATAATTGTTTTTTGTTGCTTTGGAGAATTAGCGAGATAAATATCTTTTGTTCTTAAATTTACCAAGGATCCTTTGGAACGCGACGCATAATATTCTGATCCTGACCAAAAACTATATTAATCATTTAATCATTGAACAATTTAACCAAAATAGCTATAGATTATCAAATAAATATAAAGAATATAAAAAATTGATGATAAGATAAAATCTTTTTTTAGATATTCATATCTTTGACTGAATCTTGAATTTTATATAGATTTAAATATAAAGATATATATAAATATATGATTTGATTTATAAAAATTTGAAATGATAAATTTTGATTAAATAGGATAAAATAAAATCAGAATAAATAATTTTGAAAAATATAAATAAATTATTAATATAAAAGATATTTAGATAATAAAAATATTAATATA
>DF241885.1:5894-46566 GCA_000507305.1 Breviolum minutum Mf 1.05b.01 | reverse complement strand
TATTTTAAATTAATTATATTAAATTTTTATTAATATTTATATTTATAGATTTATTTATTTATATATATAATATTTTATATAATTATATATCTATCTATTTTTATATTTATCTATATTTTAGATATTTATTTAGAAATTTATATTTATTAAAATATTTATATATTTATTAATTTATATATTTATAAATTTATATATTCATATATATAATTATATATTTATTTATTTATATTTATATTTTTATATTTATTTATGTTTTTTTAATATATATAATTTTATATTTATTTATATATTATATTTATTCATATATTTATTTAAATATAAATTTTATAGATTTTGTATTTATAAATTATAAATTAGATAATTATATTAAATTAAATTATATTTTTATAATAAATTTTTAAAATAAATATATTATATATATTAATATTAATATATTTATTTAATTTTGATTTGATTTATTATAATATATATATTTTTTATTTGAATAATATTAATTTATGATATAATTAATTATATAAAAATTCATTATGCATTAAAATATCATGGTTGGATTTTTCCCATTGAGGAAAGGAAAAATCGATCGAGACATGCGGCACCTAGCAACACCTGCAGTTGGACTCAGTTAAATTCATTTGAACTCTGGTTGACGAATTGCATCTCGATGTATGGTGCAATTGTGCGAATCATTGCGGATTTCATGGTCACCTTGAGATCAAATCCCACTGCTCACAGCGTTGGATGGATGGATCTCTGCCACGATCTGTCCGTACTCAGCGAAGCGCTGAAACACAAAGCCGCAACCAAAGCCAGAAGCCAGGACACTGCCCAATGATCCGAATCCACATCTCATGTCCCGTTTAAAGCAAGAGGCAGTAACAAATCATTTTTACCTTGATAATACAACGAAATCAAAAAGACCATAGATGGCCATAGTTGCTCAGTTTTTTGGAAATGCTGAATGAAATCAGTTCAAAAAATCTTAGCTTTGCATCAGGCAGTGTCTTGGATTCTTGCGGCTTGGCTGCAAAGTCTTTGCACTTGGACTTTCAGAATCAAAAAAAAGCTCTGACATTGCCTCTGCATCATGAAATCTCAACACACTTGGGGGAAGTCAAGTCCAAATGTTCAAATTGAGAAATCGTTGGCCTTCATTGGCAGGGAACAAGAGATAGGTGCATTATTTTCGCTTCGTGCCCTCGGACCAGGCACTGGGAAAAAAACTCTTGCCTCAACATCCAAGGTGGAAGCGACTTCGACATTTTCTCTTTGATTTGGTTTCAAGGTTCATGTTTCCGAGTTTCTTCAGCTTCCAATTGTCATAATTTTTTGGGGTCGACTCCTTGACTTGAAATGCGTTCCCTCTGTGTTTTTCTGGTCTTGGCCGGCCGTCGTTTCAGCTGAAATCTCGCTCAGGCAGGCTTCTGCCTCAGCCCATTGATCATGTTTTTTTCAGCATGTCAATTTGAAATCTCAATACAGTAAATTGTGGAACTGACCCGTTTTTTGGGCCGAGTGTCCATGGGAGCCGGTAGCTGCTGTTTGCCTTTGCCTTCCAAAGTTGCAGGTAAAATCAGACGTAATTTTTTGAGAAAATTGGAAAAACACTCGGAAAAAATGGTACAGTGTACAAAGTCATGGACACCTGCAGATCCTCTGCAGCTTTCTGAGCAGCTGCAGCTTCGCTCGCTGCTTTCGCCTGTGGATTTTATCTGATCACTTTTCAAGGCGTACCGGTATAGCTTCATAGATGCATAAATAGACCATTAAAAACCATTGAAGCAAAACCTCAGTGTTTGTTGAAGGCTTGTAGCCACAATCTCAAGTCTTCTCAAAATCTATAATATCCACAGTCTTTCATTATATCCACAGTATATTGACAATTTCCATAGTATCCATAAAAATTCAGCATCAAAGCTTCCACATTCAAATCTTCATTCCAACTTGTCACCGTCGCCTGAGCTTCTAATGCTCTTTGAACTCGCTCCTGTGCACTGGCAGCCTCTGCAAACAGACCAGCCGCCTCGGTCAAGTGGAAATGCTTCAAGTATCAGTTCGGGACGCAGGTTCAGTATGCCAATGATATTCAATTGCCAATACTCATCAATTTTGAGGTCTCAAGTTAAAAAAACCTGAGGCGAAGCAAAATGAAATGTCAAATGAATGCCCTCTACACTGACATAGAAATGTTTGAAAACAAAGATCACCGCGCCTTCTCAGCTGTGGCAGAGCGCGCCTCTTCCACAGCCCTCAACTGAGCATCCTTCGCTTCCTCGACAACGCTGCAATACTATTTTCTTCTGAACTGTGTGCCATCTGCTAGGGCCGGTTTTTCATATTTGAGAACTTCAAAGATGTGCTAAAATAACCGTGACTAAAACATACTCAAATCTCAATAATTGTCATGTAGTCGAGTGCTCATTAGTAGACTAGTTTTGGTCTTCTTTTCAACCCACGCACAAATCTCTTGTTCTCCTCACAAAACGTTAGAGTGTCTTCGACAGTTCAGAAAACAACGGGTTGTTGAATCAGCTTGTTGAATCACCATCCGTTTCAACCATCAAATAAGCAGCTTCCCCATGTTCTATTGCTGGCCTCGACCAAGCGTTTGGCCTGAGCCGCCTCTTCCTGGGCTTTGGCCTGCACATTTTTGGCCTGACAAAATATGGAGAGCACACAGCAATACGAGCAATACAAAGCATATTCATGAGAACCTTAGTGAAGTTTCAACGAATTTTCAATGAACTTCGAAGCGATCATGTCCTTTGACATTCAAAACGTCTTCGATGCCTCCTGGATCTCAGCTTCCAAAGTTTGCGTTCGAGACGCTGCAACCCTTGCGGACTCTTGAGCCTCCAGATTATGGCATGAGCTCGCGTTAGACTTGTAAGGTGTGATCAATGTGATCCATTAAGCAAAAGTGCATCAGACAGATTCATACGACTTCATTCATATGACTTCATTCTCAACTCATCGTTTCGGACACATCCAGTACATTTCCATGCATTGCTGTATGACATTTCGTGACTCCTTCCACGGCACAGGAGCACCTTGGCTTCATAGGTTTGTGCCTGGACAGCAGCTGCCCGCGTCTTCTCCTCAAGGTGAAGTGAAACAAGGTGAAACGGTGCTGGAAGTCGTTGCGTCGTTGCCCATAGAATTTCATCATTCGTGTATCATTCCTTCCCTATATTTAGAGCCTAAAAATCGAGCTACGTCGTCTCCTTGTGCCCTGTTCTTCCCTTTTCTTCCCTTTCGCCCTGCCTGTGAAGCTTGTAAATCTGCAACCAATTTGCCGGTCTCGACCTCCTTTGCTTTGAGGCTGGCCTTGAAACTCACCAAATCTGGTGAGCGAGTTGCTCACACAAAACTGTTGCGATGTGTTACATTTTTGCTCCTTCCTTGGCTCGGTTGCTCACTCCTTTTAGCAAGAGTTAGATTATTGGATTATTGTCGCATCTAAACTCCTAGCAAATGTGTGAGATCTTCAAAATGTAACGAAATCTTATTGATTTTCTTCTGCCTTTTTCTTGGAAGAATCATGTTGGACATGTTTGTGCCTCCAACTGCTTGAGTTCATCCGCCAGTTTTTCATGCTGCGCATGCGACTCCTGGCTCAGCACAACATCCACCAAATTCAAATCCACATCCATGGTTTGGGACTAAGTTGTGACTCTGAGGCATCCCATGCTTCGACCCAAATTCAAGCGGTCCGTGAGCTTTGCGGAGAAGACTTGCTCGTTGTGGGCAACGGTTTCCAGAAGATTTACCCGTCGCAGCAGCTTCCTTAGGTCAACAGCAGTGTTTCACAAACCGACAAACCAGGACTCGCTAAACAGCATGGAAATTGGGTGAAATAGACGCAAGTAAAGAGTAGGAAAGGGCCGCGCTTACTCATACCGAATCTTATCCATAATTGTAGACCATTTCGCAAGAATCCGCTGCTTCTTTTTGAATGAGATTGCAGTGGACTTCCTAAAATGCAAAGGACCAAAGGCTCCTTGCCGTACAAGATGCCTTTAAGTCTTAACAAACACAGACCTCCCTTTCTGTGAATCCATGACAAGATTCTGATTCTCCTCTTCCATCTTTGGCAAACGATCCTCCAAAGTTTGGTTCTTTTCTTGTGCCTGCCCAATGTTCCAGCTGCACCACAAGCGTTCTTCTTTTACGTCTAGTCTTCTAATCTTCTTGCTGTGCTCACGACAACACAACCTGTCTCCAGCTGTGAATGTGCAGGACATGAAAATTTTTCAAACACAGAAGATGCAAATACTGTATTTAAATTCTTTCATTGTCCTCCTTCGCAACATCTTTCACCCTTGGAGGCACCTTTGCCAGCATCGTTGACAGGTTCCGTTCTCGCTGCAACGCGCCGGAGATATCAGCCTGGACGTCACAAGCGTCGACCATTGCTGACAAACACAACAAAAGCGCACAGCTAAAAGCTGGGGAAGTAGAGCTATGTAGAGCTAAGCTCAAAGATGACAAATTAAGAAAAATCAAAGGTCATAAAGTCATAAAGAGTCAAATGTGGTGAAGGCAGGCACCTATGGACAGCATGCTCAACATGATCAAATTGTGTCCAAATTCGTGATACCTCGAGGACCTTCTGCTCACTTTGGAGACGCGTCACTTCATCAGACGCTGCCTGCAATGCCAACAAATGCCAGATTGCTATCCAAGTGCTTGGAAACAAGTGCACTCAAGCCATCGCCATCGTCCCTACAACCTCTCTGATTCTCAGTGGATGCTGTGCATTCTGCGAAGTATCAGCTCAAACATGTCCTACAGAGTCATACCGTCATACCTAGACTGCCTGCAACTCCTGCGTGAGCTGCATTTCCTTTGCTCGTGCTCCTTGCAGAGCTTGATCTAGCTGCATCACCTAGCACACAGAAGAATCAAATGTTTGAGCCAAGCCACTGTGCCTGCGTTTTCACTTAAAGTTCAAATGATTTACAATCTCAATGTAAACTTGCTTAATCGTTTTATCATGTTTTGTTCTCAAATCATTCATCGCCTTTGCATTGAGTCCTTCCAACTGGCCCTGTGCTCTCTGCAGCTCTTGCTTAGCCTGACGTCAGACGCGATCCAGAAGATTCTGAAGAAAACTTTCACGAAGGTTCGCCTATCTGAGACGAAGTCATTAAAACTCTTGAGACACGTCTTCCAAAAAGAGGAACTCGTTATGCCTCGATATACCCCTCTCAACATATTCTATCAGGACCTCTTGTAAACTTGTGTGGGGCTTGAGTGAAAAGATAACGGCATGTCACAGAAATCACTCTGTGTTGTAATGAAATACAGAATGAAACACAACCCTTGACCGTTTTATTCGCCTGCTCCGTGGCATTTGTGGTCACCTCCAACCTTGGCATTGGGCATTCTACTGTCCATCACGATCCAATGCCCAACAACGGCAGTGGTATCAAACGAATAGAGAAAGACTGTGGTCACGACTGGGCTTCGATTTGCGCCAGTTGCGTACGCAGAGCTCCCTCCTGTGAGCTGTAAAATTGATGTGAAGCCACGTACCGTATTTCGACTATAAAATCACAGCTGAGCCTATGAATGCACCTTCCACCAACCCTTGCAGTGCCTTCGCATCTGCCAGTTCACGGTCTGCCTGCGAGGAGAAACGACAGCCATGCCAGTGAAAGGAAGTGGTTTCAATTGCGTCATGCCTTGACTTGCCTTCCCAGTTGCCTGGAACAAGGGAGGACCGGAGGACCGGAGGACCGGGCGTTGCTAAAATATATTCAAATCAAAAGCAAAGAGCACTCGAGGAATGCGAGATGCTTTCGATTCCAGAGCACGAGTGTTACCGACTAAGTGAGTCAAATTGCTTCAATTTTCACTGCTCAGCCCGGAATAACACCACTTTCATCGTTTCTTTTCTGGTTGATCGTCTGACAATTCAAAAGGATTCAAAGCAATCATTTTTAATGCACTTTGTCCATCCAACTAACTGACATCCGCACTTCAAGTTTTCCATCAGGGTGATCTTTTCAGTCTCGAGCTGAGCAATTCTGTCCTAGCACATGCCAAAAGTATTGTGCTTAAGGCACCAGGTTCGAACGCTCGGGAGAAACTGAGAGAAAATGAAAAACTCCACGTTTTGCTGTTTTGCTCACAGCTTTCTGTCCTCTCTCTGCTTGATGTCTGCTTCCAGTTCCACCTGCCTTCGAATACTTTCAGCATCAGCTTGCCTAGAAAGCAATGTACTGCAAAAAAACAAAAATACTTTGCAACCGACTCCAAGAAAGACAGTCTTGATCCAGATTGAAATTCCAAATACATGGTATACAAGGCTTCGAAATTTTGATCCGTTTCCTTGCTGCTCTGCTATTGTGATCCGGATCTTTTTCGAAAACGTGCATGCATGCATACATACAGTATCATTTTCCTTGGAAAGGATCAAGCGGATGAACTAAGGAGATTGTTATGATTGTGGCTCTGTCACACAATTCTCTAGGGCTTCCACGAAAGCCTTTCCTGCAAATTGGCCATTTCAGAGAGCAATTCGTTTCGGCTAGCCTCACAAAACCCCATGACATCCCATGACAGCAAAGGAGAAGACATGCAAAAATACGGCCATCTTCATTCATCAATAAAACCTGAAGCATTTGTGAAGGGCAAGGCAAAACTTTGGCCTGTAGCTTCTGCTGAGCAATCTGGGACATCTCCAGCTGGTCGTTGACTTCTGTATAAATCTCCTGTACGAACGAAACTTGCAAAAAATCCTGTGGGATCGGGCGAGAATCTGAGGATCGGTAGCCTGCAACATGGAGATCTGCATCCTCAGCTCTTCTCCAACACCTTGCTTGCGCTGTCATTTCTATGTTTGAAATCAATCAAATCAAGAAATCAAATCAAATAATCAACATTAATCAACCCTGTCATTTCCTTCTCTTTCTTGCTCTGCACTTGGTCAAATACGTCTTTCCACATCCAGCTGCTCCTGAATCGCAGACAAACTCCAAAGGAGAAGAAGACAGTGAAACCACAAAAATCTTGAAGACATGAGCTTCAAATTTGCACGGACTGTTTGTTGCGGAGGAAGAATGCAGTCTACAAGAATTTCAGACGTCCTTCCAAATTCATGAAGATCATAGTTTCACAATTCTTCACGATGATGTAACAGTTTCACTATTTCAGCTGAATCTTTTCTCCTCCATTTGTCGTTTCAGATCTTCAGCCCCCTTTTCAATCTGTGCGGCTTGGTGGCTGCGCCTGATTCGACAAGAAGTGAAAGGAAAGTTGCAAGATTGGAGAGACCAAGCTTAGCAAAGAAAATTTTTTTGGATCCTTTTGGTCTCTCCTGCCTCGACAATTGTTCTTGCAACTTCCGCTCCAAA
Source organism: Breviolum minutum Mf 1.05b.01 (assembly GCA_000507305.1). Lineage (NCBI taxonomy): Eukaryota > Dinophyceae > Suessiales > Symbiodiniaceae > Breviolum > Breviolum minutum. The sequence goes on along the minus strand of DF241885.1, from coordinate 39,208 downwards.
TTCGCCTATTGTTATTCGAAAGGAATGTCTTCCGAGACATCATGGGAATGGGAACAACAAACCCTACGGCCCTACAAAAGACTGCCAACAGAAGGTATGATGCGAGTCTTGCTCACACCGACTTTACAAAGCAAGAGAAACTTAAATATCTTAAATGTACCTCCATGCCATCAAAAAGACCTCGACGTGCCACAGCACCTGACTCTTTCCAGCGTGAGGACTCCAAAGATTCAAAAAGGTTCAAAAAATTTTGAGGCCCGAGCAAGGTCCATTCCTGCTTGGGCAAGCTACAAACTTCATGTGAACATGAAGACAAACGTAAACGGGCAAATGCAAAAAAAGATTTAAAATCTAACCCCATGACAACATGATGTATAACCGTATATAACAGATCATAACAAATAATTTACAATTGATATCTCCTGATATCTTGAACGGCTGGTCGCTGATCGCTGAATCTATATTTTCAGGTTGGCCTCTTCTGTCGCATGGCCAAAGTCACAGCTGCTGCTGCCAAAGACAGCGACCTGATGACAGAAATCCCTGACTCTTCGAGCCCATCGTCACTTCCAAATCTTCCAAAATCTCTTCCCGACCAAGAAAAGGACATGCACTTGGCAGGGACAGCTGGGGTGATCCATAGGGACGACACTCGCCTTGCCTGGAGAGCATGCAATAGCATGCAACCATGCAGCGTCGCAACAAGTCAGTCAGGATCGAAAAACAATGACTCAGAATGACTCGGAACTCCGATGACAAGTTCCTGCTTCCATTCTCATAACTTCAAACAAATTGCTCACACTGAACGTATCTGCCTCACCAACATTGGCTGGCTTGCTAGACGTGGCCTGCAAACCTTGCGGACAAAAGAACACGGCTCGTGTTGCACAGGATTCAGCCGGCTCCGTACCTGGCGCCACGAAGGCGACACCTGCGGCACCTCAAATCGACTTCGCCACTTCGGCTTCGTCAGATTTGTCGAGTTCCGAGTTTTCCAAACTGGGTTTCCAAACAAGAGAGTACAGCCACCGACCGCCGGCTTCGCCTGCAAATCAAGAGTGGATTTCAGCGGCAAATCAATGAACATCTTGTCTTAGATCATCTAGTCTCCGGATGCAAAGTCTTTTTAGCATCTTGCACAAATTTGCCAAACGATTCGCAAATGCTTGTGAGCTGATCTACAATCCAAGGACTCAAAAGAAGAGCTCAAAACTTAGGTTTTCAGTTTCGTCGCTTAGCTCTACCAGCTATTACTTTGAATTGCCGGAATTGAGCATGGCGTAAAACAACCGCAGCTTGTGGCTCACTTTCCGTGTGACCCAGTCGATCTGGCTCACTTCAACAGCTCTTCTCGCATCCGTTCAATCTCCACCATTCGCTCTTTGAGTTCCTCGATGGTTGAACCGAACTTGCAATACCAAAGCCATGTGATTACGGTGCCGACGGCACAGAATGCAAAGAAGATGTAAATAAAAAGTATCCAGTTTTCTGGCATTTCCTTAAAGTCTGTCGTTTCGACTTGGATGTAGCAAAAAGTGGCGAGCAAAGCAACGAACACGATGTAAGGCGCTATCTTCTTAAGTTGCCCCTCCACGAGGCAATTAAAAACCAGTGCCACGATCATGATTGCCTGCATTCCAATGATAGCACAAAGGAGAAGTGCCTGAAAGGGATGGAGCACAGAGCTTCTCAAAAACACTAAAAGCAAACTGTCCAAAAGACATCAAAAGACCGGGCCAGAACAAGTTATCTCTTTGCAGCAACAGGTTGCTTAGCATGGACGTGGAACATAACAAGACACCACATTTGAAGGCTCAGCTTAAGGCACCTCTACTGGAGCTTTCAGGTTCGGCCCGAAGATGTCAAAGTAAAGTCCCCATGGCACAACGATGAAGCACAAGCCTGCACTTAGCTCCGCAAAACCAATCACGAGTCGAAGGAAGGTCGCTGGAAGAGCAAAGAAAGGTCCTATGGCCTTGTCGAAGGTCGATGACAAAACAGAGTGCATGGGGTGCCCAGGAAGCAGCTTTCCAAGCCCAGCAATTGCGAAGAAAAGACTTCCAAGCAATGTACCGATGAATAAAGAAACAGCCAACATGACCCAATCCAAGCAGATCACTCAGCACTCAACTGTGCGAGCTTTGCCGACGCCCATGATCCACTTATCTTCAGCTCATAAATCCTATACCACTATCTCTGCACTTATAATACTTACTTTGCCAAAAACAAGTTTTCAATGAGATGCTGACAAACATGGAATTCTGTTTGTGTTTCAGGATAGCAGTTTCTTGAGCCCATGAACGAACACATGTTGCGAGTCAAGGTCTCAGGGGACCAAATCTCTTCAAAATCCACCTTTGAAATTGGTTCCTTCGACTCTTCGATGATATTTGTATTTGGTTCCCATCCGAAACTTCCCGTTGCCAGCACTCAAATCACTTGAAGTTCACTCTGCTTGCCATCGCCGCGCCTCTCAACCATGGTGCCAGGACTGACAACGCCCGTCGGGCCAGAAAAGCTTGCGACACTTGCATCTGGAATCTGAGCAATGGCCACCCATTGAGATGTGGCGATATCATCTTCCTTAAACACCAACTCCATGTTGAATCGGTTTAGACTCAAACTGCTTAAAGCATTTTATCTCTGACTCTTTTGGTGCTGGGCGAACTTCTCTAAGAAAGCTGCACCACCAGCATCAAGTCCTTCGACTTGATGGTGGTCAAAACACGAGCCACAGATTTGCCTGACACTTCACTTCCTTTTCTTTACAGTTGGTGTGGACTGCAGCTAGCTCCCCCAGCCGTTTGTGCACGGCACACGGAACTTCACCAAAACTCATTGCAATCAAGCAAGCACAGGTATGCGAACAACAACCGTGAGGTCTCAACTGCATAATGTGATTATCTGATGTTTTCCGTACTGTATGGCATACATGCTTCATGTATTCCAACAACAAAGATCACACGACCTTTGCTCACTTGAAGATCTGCATCAGGAGCAAAGAATAGAAACTCACATGGAGCCCCACCCCTTGACTATCCACAATCTTTTCATCACATGGCAAAGGAGCAGCTTGACCGTCAAAGCTAGTGTTGTAGCCATATGTCTCGCACCTGCTCTCGAGGTTTGTGTCACACGTTGTCGTGATGTTGGCACGCTCAAGGGGGATCTGGAAAGTCTGCCATTGAAAGATGATCGAGCACTGACCTAGACTGGAGCGTTTTCTGGCTAGGCCACCTGGTGGACAGGGGTCCCTTCTTCCCCTCTGAAAAACAGGGGTAAAATCGGGCAAATAAAAGTTATCCCCAAAATAAATGTGGCTGAAACCTGCTGAAACCAGAAAGTGACTCTGGGTTTGGATGCATCGTTCTGTGGCTACCAGTGAACACCTCTGCTCCACATCCATATCGCCATTTTTCAACATAGGAAAGGCTTGTGGCACGGACAAGCAGGCATCGCAGAAGCATGCCAACAAAGAAGGCATGTCGTCAGAAGTATCGCCTGTAACGCGACCTGGCTGGTTCAATACAAGAGGGGTAAAAAAATGCATGCCATCAACCCAAAAGGAACTCCGGCTGACATGTGGGCGAAACCGCAACCGAGCTACACTCTGCTGACTGATCTGCACACACCAGAGCTTCCCTGTGCTTGCAGTATAGCTCAAATGTCTTTGTCGACCTCACATCCGCATCAGTCTCAGAAGAGAGCCCCGTCAACTCCTGCTCGGAGATGAAGAAGCCAAGAAGCCAAAACAACCCGGAATTTGGGATGGTCAAAGCCCACTCAGATAAGCAGCTACAAGGAAATCATCGAACATCACCAAATGGGGTACGAGTACAATCCATCGTTTCTTGCAAATTCGACAAAGGACCGATCATTTTTCCTGGGAATCCTATCGATTCATCTATGCCATCGGACCAACTATTTTCTGAGGCAATACCACCACTTCGGTCCGAGACTGCGATGTTGGTTTCTGCGACACAGCAAACACTGGTCGAACTCAAAAGGATGTGAGATCAGCTCGAGCTGCTATCTTGAAATCTCAATTGTGTAGTTGGACTACCCATGTTAATGGATATGTAAGCACGGTATGAACTCATTAGGAAAAATCAATGTAAAAGACGTGGTATGTCGAAAATGTTCATGCCGTATTTTAAGAGCATGTTGTGTAACGTAGAAATCTCGAGCCTTTTGTGCTAGAAAAAATGGCACTGGTTAACATGTGACATGTCCACTGGCAAGCTGAACAACGTTCAGTGTTTGACTCAGACTCCGTTTCATTATTACTAATTACGCATATTTATGTGCTTCCCGGAAAAAAAAGTCAGCAGCCAGCGCCTGGATATAGTCTGCGAGGCCAGGACATGCTGCGCACTCCTGAAGGTGCCGACCACCCGCACTGCCAAACCCCGGAACTAGTGGCGACGCCGTCACCAGGTGCAGCAAACTAAGGAGCAGCTTCATGAGCATGAAAAGTAGTGACTGACGCAGCGCCTGCTGTTCTGGGCATGCCAGAGCAAAAACGGCTGGGGTGACAACAACACAACACCCACTGAACATCGCAACTTCCACCAGAATACGCTGCATGATGGTGCATCACAACATGTTCTTGCTGTAAGGACCACAACCTAGCGGATTTTTCTTTCGAGGAGCATTGGTTGCATTGGTACTTAGGATGTTGCCCGGGGCACCTTAAGTGCACTCGAGCACCTAAAGCTGGCCGCGCAGCTGCGCCGAGCTACGGCACAACAAAACACAACCGATTCCGAAGGCGTGTCATAAAGCCCCTCTATCCAGTCTTGAGGATATTGCAATCCTAGAGAATCATTAACGATGGACCGAAATGCCAAATCAAAGCGGACTCAAGTGTACTCAAGGTATTCACTGTAGGGCTCCTAGGGTTCCTACAATGATAGCCCCGCTAAAAGATCTTGTGCCTCCAAAAAAATGATCTTTTCTGGGCCTTTGCGTGGGCCTTTCAAATTTGAAAATATTGAGCGCAGCTGCAACAGTCCAAGCCACGGAGAACGCTCAACACCCTGCAGGTGTTAATGGTTGGCCTATGATATCTGTCGATTTGAATGCTCAAGTCTTCAAAATCACAGGGTGTTGAAGAATGTTAATCGAAAAATATCGAAAACTTTTAAATCGCAGCAGGCGCAAAACTCCAACTTGCCCTGTTCCGCGGCAAGCCTGTGGCAGGAGTCTGCAACCAGCTATATCTACTAAGATCCTTCAATCCTTAACTGCACCCGGGCTTCGTTGGTCACTGTGACACATTGCCAGGATCAACGGAGAAACGAACGTTTAGAAAGGCTTATTGGTTGAGAGATGTTGGGAGTAAGGGATTCTGTTGGATTCGGATTGTGTGCCACCGGAGAAAATCAATCTTCACAAAAGGCTTAGTTAGTTCCGCTCTTGGCCTCCTCTGGTGCGGAAAAATGCTAATTGAATGCAAGCATGTGCAAGCTATGTACGGACGCTCAGCTCAGCCATTTGCAAACCTCATTGGCCTCGCAATTCCATGCTCCGACTTTGGGAATTCGATCCACATTCAAAGTACAAAAAGCTATCTGTTTTTTTCATTTCCTGAAACTTAGGGTCCTTCCACTCCAAACTCGGAAGTCAAAAATTTCTTCCATGAATGGAACATCAAAAACGCAATACCAAGTGTCATGTCACACCTGCAAGTCATCTTTGTGCACTTGGCGTCCTCAGAGTCTGGGCCACTTGCAACTCCGATGGTAACAAGGTGAGCTCAGGTCTTTTGGAAATGTCAGAGTCATAGCTAAATTCCCAGAGCACTCCCAGACGAAGGACGAAGTCACAACATCCTCTCAGACGAGTTGCTTCAAATTGTCCGCCTCCTTTGCCTTCGCTTCTGCCTTCTGCCGTGCAGCAGCCGCCTGCTCCACTAGCTTCTGCTGAGCAGCCTCAGACAGATTCACTAAATTCAATTGCTTCGCATAAAGTGTAGAAGTTTCCGAAAGATTTGAGTGCACAGCTCCCCGTCCGAAAAAGGAATGATTGTGAGCTTATGACAGGTCTGATATGACCCTGATAGGCACCGTCGATATCTGTCCGGCCTGAGCCTCCTCCACAGCTTTTTTAGCCGCGGCTGCTTTTGCTGCAAGATCTTGGGCCTGTTTCTGGGTCAGCTCCCTGGCGAGAAGGACGCGTAAGGATTCGCCACAAGGCTTTCGAGGCGAAACTCAAAGCAGACTCTCTTCGTTCCGGACATTCCTCAACATTCCTGATTTCTGATCTCTCGTCATTCAATTCCAAAATAGCCTATTTGTGTGATTTCAAAATGTTTCAAACGTAGTTTTTGTCGGGAAAAAAAGATCATGGCAGAGAGCAAAAACAATGGAAATCAAAGCCGTGCTGCGTCGCGCCTCATCTCTGAGAGCGCTTGGTGCTCAGCGACCTTGGCGTCCTCCGCGACTTTTCGAGCTGTCAATGCCTCTTCCAAGGCTTGTGCTTTCGCAGCCTGGGATATTCAAAGATGCAAAATTTGTGAATTTCGTTGTCTAGGAATTCTAATGTTTGTTGTTGTACTCTTCGTTATACCGATATTTGTTATGTAGATTCTGATCACGAACATGAAAAATTGCAAGCTCTCACTCAGCTCCACCACTTTGTCACTAGCCTCGGCTTGCTCCATAGCCTGTTGAGCCTTTTTGGCCTTCGAAGACTGATCTTCCACTTTTGCGTTCGCAGCTGCAATGGCCTCACATCAAAAGGCATGGCAAAAATGTAGCGTTGATAGGAGAACTTCAAAAGTTGGCGCACCTCATCTGCTGCCTTAATTGCTGCTTTCGTGGCCTCTTCAGCAGCTTTCCTAAGCACAATTACAGCACAATTGAAGTTGACATAGAAAAAGCGGAGACAAACAAGCAAACTGATGCTTCTCTACTATGCTTCTTTGCTGATTCACAGATTAGTTGATCACAAGCGGCTTGGTTTCAGCTGCATCCGTCAAGGCATTCTTCTTCTCTGAATGAGCAGTCTCTGCTTCTTTTCTTGCTTTCTGCGCATCTTCACTTTGCTTTGCAGCCTCGAATTGATTTAAGTACAGACGGACGCTGCACTGGACTTCCAAATCGTTGAGCAGCTTGAGATCCGACGGCCTCTTCCTCAGCTGCCTTCTTTGCTGCATCGGCCTTTGCAATGGCTGCTTTTTTCTCTTCCTGATATGCACAAAGCAAAGATGTTTCGCTTCCGCAACATGATCACTCTTGGGTCTGTCTGAGAACTAGAATTAGTTCAAACATGTTTGAATCTCGATTGCGGCACACTGCAACTTTCTACAAAGTGCTGTACGATCCAGCTGCACCTCCGCCTTTTTCTTGGTCTCTTCGGCCTCAACCAAGGCTTTCTCTCGCTCTGCTTGAGCCTCCGAGTTGAAATTTAAGACAAAACGAACTTCAGCTCTGCTTGACTTCCAAACTTCGGCTCAAATTCCATTCAAAAACTCTGCACCTCAGAATTTGGATGATTGTCAAACACCAAGATATCATCATCAACGGTCCCGCGAGGTGCACTGTATACCCGACATGCACAAGGACCACGTATGGCACCTGTTCAGCACGAGTGTGAGCTTCGGCAGCCTTCTCAGCCTCGCTCTTCACCTGGAAAAGTCAAGTTTAAACTTTAAACAAAATGTTTTTTCAAAAGGTTGGAACCTTTGAACCTTTTGAACCTTGTCGAAAGAAAAATCCGTCGTTTTTTTTCAGCTTCCAACCTTGGCATCCGCAGCCTGTCGTGCAGACTCTGCTTCCTGAAGAAACTTTGAGCTTTGCACCGAGACCGCTATTGAACAATTTTCTCTGCCTGTACTTGCAATTCTTTTAAGTAAACAGAATATATAGATTTAGATACATAGATTTGTAGATAGGATAAGATAGGCAGATTATCGCAGCTTGTGGCAGGCATTTCTTGCTGCGGCATGAACTTCTTCACACCTTGACCAATCGCTTCTTCTCCTCTGCAGCTTCCTGGCATTTGGAAGCTAAAATGAAAAATGGGACGAAAGACGAAAGACTTCCGGCACTTCCGGCTGTCTGTTTCCCTTTTCCCCATGCTGCGCCTGCTTGGCCCTTTCTGCCTCCTTGATGGCATATTTGGTCTCTGCTTTCGCCTGAACAACCTGGCAAGCGTGGCACTGCCAGGGAAAATTGGGAAAATGAGTGGCAAATGGATACGAGATAGGAATGCATAGGAATGCCAGAAAGCTGTTTTCAACGCAGAAATTCACAAGGATTTTAGGCGCCTTTTCAGTGGTCTCCCAAATCTTCTGCTCATCCAAGCGGAACTTCTTTTCTGCTTTCACTTGGAAGTCTTTCCTTGAGAAATGCGGCCCACAGGTTTCACCGTGATACTGAGAAAACAGAACTTCTTGGACATGTCTTTCAGTCCTTTTCCAAGCAGCCAGAGATGTGGCATGCTATTGCCTGACTACCTATCTATCTCTGCATCAATCAAACCCCTGTTTTAACCTGCGTTGCAAATAAGCTACGACTTCTGTTTGATCAGCGTCTTCTCCTTGTGGCTCTCCTGCGACGCTGCAAACATTTGCTTTGTCTAAGCGGAAGCTCCTTGCAAAAAGTCATATGAGTCATATGGCATAATATAGGCCTCCAAGTCAGTAGAGAGCTTGCCAATGTGCTTGTCTTTGCCTAAAGTCAAAAACAGAAGCAGCATCACCAATTCACTGGTTCAAACATTTTACTTTGGACGGCTCTTGCAACCGGCCACCGGCATCCTTGACATCCTTGCAGCTGAGAATCTCTGCAGGCTGGCTTCCAACTCCTCGAGTTCTTGGGCCAATTTGTCGTTCTCGGAGGTCGAAAGCTCCAGTTGCTTTGAGAGTTTCTTTTCCTTGAGCAGACTTCGAGCCAAGAATTTCAAACATGACATCAGGTCTGAAACTTACAAAGCTACTTTGCCATTGATACTGCATGAAACCAAGACTGACCATGATCCACAATGCGATCAAGGTGCATTTTCGGCCACCACTTCCAACTGGCCTCAGTGACCGAACACTTGGGAAATCACCAGCATTGGACCTGCGATGAATCACGTTTCGATTCTGCAGTCCATCGGAACCAATGCATATCTCCAAATAGATATACATAAAAAATCGGAACAAAAAACATAATTAGAACACACGACATGTTGGATTGGCATGGCTTTTGCTGTACCAAGACTTCGTGGATTTCATGTATGTTTAGGATCTCGTTTTGAAGCGTGAGTGAGCCCTCGTTCGATGACACAATGAAGCAAACTGTCCACTCTCAATTGCCGAAGGCTATCTTCAAGTAAGAGTCACAATAGTATACAATTGGTACAATAAATGATCATGTTTCTCCTCCCAGCATGTGGAAATTGACAGTTCTGGTGAAGAACAACTCAAAAAAAAGTTCTTGCTGAGGAACTGATTCGCTCGAGGAGTTGCTTGTTCTCGGCCTCCAACTTCGTCATGCCCTGCTCCAGATCCTCATTGGATGATATGTTGATGGTTGAGTGGGTTGAGACACTTGCAAAATCACATTGCTGAGATAGAAGTTTAAAAATATCATGTATACAGTATACATATGACATATTTGCTCTTCACCTCTTTCGCATCTCATGATTTGCTCCGCAAGCCTTGCTCTTTTGGGCGAATTTCTCCATCATTGCCTTGTAGTTTTCCTCCCGTCCTTCCAGGAAAGGTCACAAATTTGGGCATGTTTTTTGGGGATGAAATGTACAAAATTCATCAAACAATTAGCAACTAAAATCAAAATGAAAACGTCACTCGCCTTTGGCCACTTCTGCTGCTTGCTTCAGAATTTCAGTTTCATGCTTGAGGCGAGCACCTGCACATTGAGATACCCCACATCTCGACTCGACATCACGTGGATTGATCTGGATTGATCCACGAACCTTCCTCCATGACCTCCTTGAGCTTCTTAGTGAGAGCCTGATGAACAAGAGAAAGATTCTGGTTTCATGTTCAATTCTTGGATATGAATTAAATATGGTTAAACAGTTAAACATGGTTTAAACTGTTAAGCTAAGTTAAACTCATTTAACTCGTTTAAACATATTTAAACTCTCTAAAAGATCTGTTGCACGTTGCAAACTTCAGTTGTGTCGAAGTGACTTGAGAGCCGCCTCTTGCTGCACTTGGGCATCTGCCAAGTTCTGATCCAAGTTTTGAACCTGGAGAAAAGGACAACAAAAAGGACAAGCCGACAAGCCGACAAGCCGACAAGCCACAGAAACGAAGCTTTACAAAAAAGAATCAGAATCTGAAGGGCGTCATGTTCAACTGTTCAACTCATCCCGTTCAATATCGTTCAATGCCTTGTCTTTCAAAGTTGCGTTTTCCTTGCGAGCTTCCTTGAGATCTGACAGCACCTGTCGAGTTTAGCACGCGAAGTCATGAAGCCATGAAGCTATGAACAGATCCGCAATGTGGATGAAGTCAGCCTGGCCAGTTTCCTTCCTGGATGAAGTCAACCTGACACCAATGACTTGCCAATGACCCACAACAGCTTCTCTTCGGTGCTCTGTCAAGTGTCATCTGAACTCTGCATGTATGCTTTCCTTCACTTCACCTTCCACCATATGAAAAATCATATTGACACATTGCCATACATTTTGACAAGTTCCGCAATCCTGTTGTCTATCGTTGATCTGACTTGAGACTTCACTTCTTTTCATGTGAGCTACGGACGAAATTACTTGTTTGGACCAAAAGTGGGTGGTCCCCCCTATCGGTTATCAGTTCTCAGGGTTTTGTATGTTCGGGACATCAACATCAAAGCAGAAGCATGCAATAGGTAGTCGCTCATATGTAGTTGCTGAGATTACAACGCTTCTTCCACTCCGGCCAGCTCTGTACGAAGAGAGGTCTCCTCATGAGAAATTGCATGCTAAACATGTTGTGGCGCACAAAGATAGACTTTGATGCTTCTGTCATAGGAAAGTAGTGGCATGAGTGGGGTTTTCTTCCTTACACACTCAGGCAAGCCTTGTTGCCCAACTTGCATGCACAAGAAGCTGTCACCAGCAAACCCTTTTCTATGCAGGTCCTTCTTTGATGAGGCATCTCTTTCAGCCTGGCACCAGCTCTCCACTATTCATCCAGAAAATCGTTTGCTGCCCAAACAAGACTAATAAATAACGCATGTGTACCTGCATCTGCTTATCCAACTCCCTCACGGTGATTGACAGCTCTTCCTTCTTCTGTTCCAGCTTGGCCAGCTGTTCCTAAATCGTCTGAATCCCAAAGTTGGACAATTGGAGAACCTGAAGACAAACTATTATCATTTATCATTCATAAATTGATCTTAGACAATGCCACGATTTTCAGGCTCACTTCTCCACGCAATCTTTTCCGTGTCCTGCTTCTTCTTGGCCTCTTCTTCAGCCTCTTTCCGTTCTTTTTCATTGATTTCACGCTCTTCCCTGTCGAGCCGGACAATTCTGAAAGTACAGCAAAACATTTAAAAAGGACAGCAAAACAGCCAAGTAACTCAAGCAGCTCTTCCAATTTCTGGACGTCATTGCGCAAGTTGTCCCGATCCACCTCCCAGAATGATGATGATAAGTGACAAGTCATGAGTTAGTCGGTTTCCAAATGTTCAAATCTTGACAACCTCTCAATCTGCCTGCAATTTCTCGTTGGAGATTTGTGACATCTCCAGCTGATCGCTCACGCTCGTGTATGTCTCCTGCGTGACAAGGAAACAACGTTTGCCTGTTTGCTTGATGGAAAGTGACTTCACCGCTTTCTAAATGCGACCAGAAACATGCAGTGCAAAAAACTTGAAACAGTATTGTGACTCTACTACCTCCGAAACAACCCAGGCAACACCACAAAGTCAAAACAAATTGGAATCCCTGTGCTGTAGGTTAAAGCGAAACAGTTTGTAGATAGATTCCGCTGCGTCCTGAAGAGCCTCAATCCTTTCTCGGAGCTCCTCTCCCTGTCCTCAACGCGTTCCAAGGGCTAGTTCAGGATACCAATCCATTTGTAGCAAGAGCTACCAAATTCGAAAGTATAGCTGAGCTCCCTGCGCACTTCTGCTGCCAACTGCGCCTCAATAATTGTAAAGTCTAAGCTTTGGAATTCTGTCTCGGCATGTGACGTTGGAACAGTGCCTCCATTTTTTGCTGAATCTCTTCCGTCTGACGCTCCATTTCTTTCACGATCTTCTCTTGCCTCGTGCTTGAAAACGGTGATGGAACATTAAAGACACTGAAAAGTATCCAAAACTAAAAACTAGTGACTCCGCCTGATCTTCTGTGCCTCTAAAGCCTTCTCAAGCTCTGCCTTTGCGGGACAAGGTGTGCCACAAAACTCACGTTGACGAGTTCCGCAACGTGCCACAAGCGCCAGGATGCCTCTCGACTGCCAAAGAACTCTCGAATTCCCTTCAAGGCAGCTTCGCCTCCATCTTGACCTCGAGTTCTCGTGACGGCCAATCACTCGTAAGTTGACTTGCAATTCATCCTTCAAAACATGTCACTTGTCCGAAACCAAAACCCAAAACGATTAACCGATTAACCTAGCTTGGAGATCAAAACTTGTGTCTTGCACAAGCCGTCAGCTAGAGCTAAAAACTGTGATGCAGACTCGCAATGTTGGCCACGTGCCTGACAAAAACAGGCCCATTACATCCAGCACACTAAGACTCCATGGAAAACAATGTTGAGAAATTGAAGAAACATGTCAGGGCCACGTACTCAACCGTTGTCCAGGCACATCCACATCCTTAGCGAAGCAATTGAAGCTGAATGAAGCTAAAAGAAGGTGAACTCTGGCAGATTTCACCAGGTTCCTGGCGTCTGACTTGGCCTCCCGAGGCCGCAAAAAAAAACATTAAAACCGAGACGGGAAAAGCTTCACAGCTGCGAAACGCCTTAGGTGCTGGAGGCGCCTCACAATACAGTCAAACAACGGGAAAACGAGATAAATGTAAATTGCATTAAATTGCATAAATCAAACATGTCACAATGTCACACCTCCTTCTTCTCTTCCTTCTCAGCTTTCACCTGCGTTCGGCAACAGATCATGGATTGCATCGGGAAACAGATTCTGAATGACCTCTGGCTTTTCCTCCTTCTTTTCGGTCTTCTCCTTTACCCACAACATATAGACATTGGTGCTGTTTCGATATTTGCAAGAAACTCAGAAATCCAAAATAGAAACCTGCCGAGAAAGCTACAGAGCCTCGCTCTTTTCCTCTTTCTTTTCCGTCTTTTCTTCCTTCTTTTCGGTCTTCGCCTTTCAGGGAGAGCATCACACAATAGAAGTTCAAAGCTGCTAAGTCTTCACCTTCAATGGGTCGGTTTCAAGGGAAGTAACATTCTCGTCACGCCACAATGGGGCATGCAAAGTTCAAAGTCCCAGAACCAAAAAATGCCTCGCTCTTTTCCTCTGGTTTCTTCTCCTCTTTCTTTTCAGCCTTCTCCTGAATGTACTTGTGCAAGCTACATGCGCAAGACCCTTGGAACATAAGAGAAGGCCACCAAAAGACCACAACCAAAAGATCACAACCAAAGGCCTCACTCTTCTGTTCTGGCTTTTTCTCCTCGGGCTTTTTCTCCTCCTTCTTTTCCTCTTTCTTTTCTTCTTTCTTTTCTTCTTTCTTTTCCTCTTTCTTTTCCTCCTTCTTTTCCTCCTTCTTTTCCTCCTTCTTTTCCTCCTTCTTTTCTTCTTTCTTTTCTTCTTTCTTTTCTTCTTTCTTTTCTTCTTTCTTTTCTTCTTTCTTTTCCTGCTTGCCAAACAGGGCCATTCACAGACAAAGCGCACTGTACTTTAAACAACAACCTTAAGGACAAATGTGCTAGAAGTGGGGATTCTCCTCTGGCTTTTGGTCTTCTTTCTTTTCCTCCTTCTTTTCTGCCTTGTCCTCGTACCAGTCAGTACACTGGCATCTGTGTGCAGTATGAAGCCAATACAAGACAGCAACAATCCCAGGCATGAACTCAGCGCAAACGAGTTTTTCGCACTTGTGCCTCACTCTTCTCTTCCGGTTTCTTTTCCTCCTTCTTCTCCTCCTTCTTGGCAACCTCCGCAGCTGCCACTGTGCATGGCAATACAGGCTATACACTTCGATCTGTCCCTCCGTTCAAATCTGCATCGGAAAGCATCAGAAACTAAGCTAGAAACAAGTTCAGGGGAACAATAAAGCTATAAAAGGAAATGAAGACAAATGTAAAGAAACAAACCGTTGAGATGCTGAATCTGCTGTCAAGTATCCTCTCCATTGTCGGATTTCTTTGCATCCTTACCGTCTGGGGCGTCCTGCGTTTCATGCTTCCGGAGAGCCGGCAGCCAGCCACGCTTCACACAGAATCTCCAACTTCCATTTTCACTCAGAACCGGTCCACACATAAATTTTGGACGCTGACAGCGAGCTTGTTCATTGTGACTCTGAAAACAGAACAAAATAGACATAATGACATAGCAGGCCTTAGTTCCATCTTAATGCAAAGCTGATAGATAGTGACAAATCTAATCTGCTACCAACTTGAAATTCAACCTGAAATCCGGTCATTTTCAGAAATTTCCCAATGAAACAGTTTGCTCCACGCTTGCCATTTTACTCCAAAGCCGGAGCAAACTCTGCTTTACTTGATACTTTGTGACAAAGTTTTGAAGCGTGTCTGACGAGAGAAAGTAAGACCTCGTTACGAGATTCCTCGGATCTCTAGCTGAATTCAGCTATATCTCAGTGGATGATGACAGTCACAGTGGTCACATGGAGGTGCATGTTAACTCACCAATCCGAGCTGTCGATTTCAGGGACTCGTCCGCCTCCAAGGAGTCTCTGGGCTGAATGCCAACCTCTCAAAACTGTCTGCAAGGCAAATTTTGGCGACAGGTCAATAAACAGCATTGAAGGCTGATTCTGTCGAAAAAGTCATCAACTGGAATGATTGTGACTTTGACTCCGTCCTGATCCACTTCCTGCATCAACTTCGATCTTGTGGGATCGGCACCTTAAACTTCGGAAAATTGTTCGAAAATCAAAAAATTGATGGAAGAATTCAGGCGCAACAGCATCTCTTTGATTCTCACTCTGTTCCTTTCTGGAAATATGGCTGGGGACCCAGCGGCTCATGACCCGCGACCTGCTCACACGAGGGCATGGCAATCAAGCGAGAACTTTGGCTCAGAGCGTCAAGGTCACTATAAACAGAAATGAAAAAAAGCTTGCTCACGAGAAGCTTCAAACGTCAAAATCTGTGCATGCAGCAAGCTTTCCTGACCTAGCCACTCGTCGCTTTCCCAAAACCAGAGCCGTGGTGAGGCCAGCGGTCACCAAAGCCTTAGGCAAAAAAGTTAAGCAAAGCCTTTCATCTAAATTCCCAAAATTCCGTGCTGCAGAGCATCGATGAAACTTTCCACAAAAAGACTGCTCTCAGGAACCAGCCGCAGACCCTTTGACACCGGAAGCAGGCGTCACATCCTGGTAACACACGGCATGAAGCAATGTTTCTACATAAAGGCTGCGATCTGCTAGTCATGCTACTTTCTAGGGTCAAGAAAATAAACTTGGCAGAGATCCGAGTAAGTGCGCTTGTCATCCAAATCCATCAAACATCAATCAGTTCATGGTTCATGGATTCATGGGTCCAGAACCTTTCCGAATCCTCCGAACTCAGTTGTTTTTTAAAGTTTCCCGAGATCGGAGATTGTGAGAATCTCTGAGAGTTTACGGGCCTCAATACTTGGCACAGCGCGAGACACAGAAGGAGCACCTCAAAAAAACAAGCAAATCCTCAACGAAAGCTTCACGGGAAACGAAATCACAAACGCTCGACGAGAGACGGCTTCTCTCCACAACTGAATGTTTGAGTAAATTGATTGGTCTTTCAAGAAAAGTGTATGATTGCCATAATACCATCGTTTCTATCAAAGAAAGAAACCTTCCAATGTGATCCCAAATTGACTTCAAGGCAGAACAGAGTCAATGAATTGACGATGCATTGGTCATTCTTGCAAAGACACTTCGACTGCCACTCGGCAAGACAAAGGCAGCTCCACCTGACGTGCAACTTCAAGTGATTCGAACTCGAAGTTTTTGTTTTCTCACATTTTTGAGCTCTGCGCAGGCTGCCACAGCGACTGCAGACCCGTAGCTCCTAGTCAACTTGGGCATGTTTGGGTCTCCTACGTTTGGTGATAGACTGCATCTGCCTCCTGGACGGAGCCATGGTGCACCCAGAAATCGAAAAATTTTTGAGCCACACAAGAAGCTGCCAAAACAAAGACGATAGGAATCCCAAAAAGACATGCAAAGAAGCAAATTAGCCAACAAATTTCTCTGGAAAGGTGGAGACGGAGTGTGAAAGATCATCCAAATCACAGATTTTCAATGGCAAAAAAAAGGATCGCAAGATGCACTGAACAAGGTGAAGGTCACCATTCGACTACAATCACAGCTTTTTTGGACGAAGCCCGCAGTCTTTACGAGTGCCACTTCCTTAAACCTGCGTTCACATGCACCGCACGGACGCAAGCACACCAGTGCAATAACACAAAAGCCAGACCCAAAACAAAGGATTTAATATTGCTTGGGCAAATCTACAGTGAATTGAGAAAACTGGGCGTTGCATATGCACCGCGCTGAAAGATTTCAAAGCCCAAAGCCCATGGAGAACCAGTTTTGTCGTGATCTGCGTCCAGGCGGACCAAGTTCTGTATGAAAAATCGGTTTGTCCTCGCCGGTGAAACTGTGCCCGGCGTGACCACTGTGTCAAAGAGTGTCATTCAACCCTTTCGACGCTTCCATTTGCCGAGTGAAACTGAAAGCGCAGTACCACAGGATCTTCATGGCAGCAGAGCAGAGAATTCGACACATTTGACACATTCGACACTCCCAACATTTGACATTATGACAGGTCGGGTGCAGCACAAGTTGCAAGTTCTAATGTGAAGGCCCTTCCCTCTGACCACGCTTCCTACAATTGCTCCACTTGCTGATTTCAAGGGAGTTGAAACTGCATTGGCTTTGAACCGTCGGAGTGAAACTTTTCAGATCGGCACAAGCCTAGGACCTGAATTGCTCCACATTCTGTTGTGCCTGTGCGGCTTGCTGGGACAGCTGCACTTCGTTGGCACAAGCAGCCTGGCAATCTCACTAATAGCAACTCCCAAAACTATCGGAGAAACGCGTTTGAAGTCTTTAATCAAACAAAAAAAATCGAAGAAGCAGAGCTTGATATCATCAAACTACAGAAGATTCGGCCCAGCAAACAACATCTCATTGTTTTTCATTGTTGCTCTGCTCTTGCACGGCACTTAAAACACAGGATTTTTCAACCCTGTTCTGCCTCCACAGCCTTGGCCGCAGCAATGGCCTTGGCTGCCAAATCAGCTGCATCCTTGTGGGCCTTGGTCAATTCAAACTGTAACTATCTAGACAAAATATTTGAAAATATCTCAAAACATCTATCTAAAAATTCTAAAAGCTTCCCGATCTGCCACTTGAAAGACTTGGTCTGCTTTGAAGACTCTATCACGCTCAACCTTTCTGAAGACTGTTGATCATGCCTGCTCTTTGGCATAGTCAGCTGCACGAAGAGCGGCCTGGGCATATGCTATGGCGCATTGCTGACATATCCGAAGAAAAACACACAAGCTCAATTCAATGGAAGACTCATCCCTGTCGGCGAACAAGATTTGCCTTGGAACTATACCATATACAGGAATACATGATTATCCTGGTCCTCGCTTGACATGTAGCCACAGCTTCAGTCGTTTAACTTCCCAAGATTCTTGCGAATTTGGCTTGATCCGCAGCCGCTCGCAGATCCCAAGCTTCTTTGATTGCCTGGGCATGTGAGGTCGATCCGGACAACAAAACTCAGCGAAAATCAAAGTTGATTAAACTCAAAAGATTCCAGGTAAGATTCAATGGATTCGGGACTCGAGTTTTCCCGGTTTCCAAGGAAAACCTTTCCCCTGACCTTGTCTCGTGCGATCTTGGCATCATTTGCTGCTGCCATCAGCTCTTGAGCACGCACCTCGAATTTGTTCAACGAAAGTATTTCGAAAAGCTAGAACAGCTACATATGCTCTCTAGTCGCTCGACTCATTCCATTGATTCTATGTGCGTTTCCCACTTTTTGACACTGAACATCTGAACACCCGACACGTTCCTAACACAAGCGCCTCCATCTGCTTGTGTGCCTCTGTGGCCGCAACCTGCTTGGCCTGAGCATCACGAGCCGCTGCAGCACTCGCCTCCTGCATATGAAATGGCGAGTGCGAAGTCGAAGAAGTCCAAGTTTTCACGAGTTTCTGAAATAGTCAAGTAAATCAGTACATTGTCAAGAAGTCAATGTTCAAATTTACTTCCAATTTGCTCAAATGCTTGAAGTCTTTAAGACTTTAAGGGATCCAGGTGTGAGCAATCGGCATCGGCTCTCTCCAAATCTGCTCTCCTCTGACTTCTTGATGTCTTCTGTCAGCCGGATCTTTTCAGCATCCTTTGCCTTGATCGCTTCCTGAGATATTGAGAAACAGAAAATCAAATTACAAACTCAAACCTGCTGCCGTCTGCCTGCATCCTCTTCACCTCCTCAGCCAATTTGGAATTCTCCTGCTCACACTCCTGCAATTGAAACCTGACAAGTGAGAGATGGCATGGCGAGGTGAAGACATGATCAGATATGGCACGTGAGGCAAGGACGAGAGGACTTTCTCGTTGGTGGCCTGGCCCTCCAACATGCCGATACGATCCTGCAAATTCATCACCCAGTCCGAAGTCCCAGTCTGTTTCTCAAGAAATTTGTTGGCAGCCCTTTGCATTTGACTAAAAGTGTAGAATTTAGACATCTTTAGACACTTGAGACTCGACAAGGGGACAAATTTGACCGGATGATGTCCTTAAGATTCTTCTCATCTTTCTCCATCAGAGGTACAATCTCTTTCAAAGCCTTCTCCCTGGTGTGCACATAGCATCCGCCCACATCGCATGCGCATAAAAACGTTCAAGTTACAAGTGCTACAAGTGCTACGTGCAATGTCTGCAATGTGGGCTGCACACCGACCTCGCCTCTGTTCGGTCTTCTTCAGACTGTCCTGCACGAGCTTCTCTCGTGCAAGAGCCACGGTCTTCTCACGTTGCAATTTTTCCTCCTCTTGGGTCAGGCCTCTCAGACTTTCTGTTCATCACTGCATGAATCTGAACACTTCAATCATATAGTGGCAGATGGTATGAATGACTAGAAGCATGATTACAACATCGATATACAAGAACATCCTTGATACAAGTGAACGTGGTGAACATCCCTCCATTCTCAACATTGTTTCAAAGCTCAATACACACTTTCTACTCAGAAGCTTGCGTGCGGTGTCTGCCCTTGCAATCTTCAGCTGGCTTTCCAGTTCCTGTAGATTTAGAGATTGCAGCAAAAGCGACTTGACAAACTGCGCTCTAATCTCAAGTATCAACCTAAGTGTGAAAGCGTCAAACCATCCAAAATTCTGAGCCGTTTAGTCTCGATTCCTCTTTTTGTCTTTGACAGGTCCCGTTGTTGTCCTGTCCTGGTTTTTGTTGTTTTGTGCAAGAAGAGCTCCTTCTGTAGCTGCCACCTGGACTTCAAGTTTTTTCGTTTCATCGGACATTCACAAACCAAGACTGGCCTTTTTCGTCAAGGCTTCCAGCTGATCGCGACACATACGAAGCTCAGTCTGCACCTGCAGCTTGTGGATTTATAGCAAAAGAACTGAAAAACAACTGATTTATGTCCCCAAATTCACAACTTGAAGAAAGTTCACCAATTGCTGTGTAGGACCTGCTCGTTCTGTTGCATGGCTTGCTGAAGCCTCTCAAGATCCACCATCAAAGACCAACTAAATCCACCAGAAATCAACCACGAATTACCCTTCAAACCAAGCTACGCAGTCTGCTTCATCTGCAATGTCTGACGGATCTGTTGGTCCTCACAGGTCCCAAGTTTCCGGACCATCAAGGATTTCAGAGACGTTCAGGAAGCAAGTCTATCCAGATCTACCTTGATCCCTGGGACCTGCATCCTTTTCATCTTGGAAGTCTATTGAAGTCTATGACCTATTTAACCTGTTTGACATTTGTGGATCTTGCATGCCAAAATTTCGGTCCCGCTCGGTCGCTTCGTTCTTTTCAACCTGTCAATTGAAACGTGGCCAACTGCAACTCACTGCAACTAGATGTTGAAACTGAAAAATGGTAACCATTGCCAGAAACCCATCAAAACCCATCAATTCAGCTGGCGACCTGACGAGTATCCTGCAGCTCCCTGGCCATCAAGTTCACTGATTCACATGGCCAAATTCAAACTCCACATTTTGAAACCGACCTGTTTGAACGAATCAA
The DNA here is from genome assembly GCA_000507305.1 of Breviolum minutum Mf 1.05b.01. Taxonomy (NCBI): domain Eukaryota; class Dinophyceae; order Suessiales; family Symbiodiniaceae; genus Breviolum; species Breviolum minutum. The sequence goes on along the minus strand of DF241885.1, from coordinate 18,842 downwards.
AAATTGACCAGGTAACCAGGTTCAACTGCCTGATACTTTCATGCAAACGTCCAGTTGCCAAATTGAGCCGATCAAGCTTCACCTGGGAATCCAGAATCAAGAGCTGAAATTCTTCTAAACTCTCTAACTCTCACAGACTCATCCTGCCTCTTTCTCCTTTGCCTCACCCTCCAGTTGAGAGATGCGTGCACGATTCTTTTGCTCCACTTCCCTGGCCAATACATCACAGTCTTCCAGGAGTCACAGCACTGAGAGTGAAATCAACTCAAGCACAACATCATTTGAAATACATGTCAAGAGTTGTATCTACGAACGTCTCAAAACATGTCAAGACACCGGAGATTTTGCTCAAGCTTTCCGACTTGATCTTCCAAATCAGTGCAGGTCTCCTGCAACACTTGAAGCAGTCCGAATTTCTTCGAGAAAAAAACTTTTGGATACTTCTCAGCGGGGACTTTGTTTTTGAAACTTATCCTTCTACATTTCACTCTCATGCAAAGATCACAAAGGCGGACATGAACCCATTGAACACTGTTGGAAACTGGCACAAGACGCAACTCAGTCATTTGGCACTTCGTTCCAATGCCTAGCCCGAAGTTGCTGACACAGAAGGATTCATTGGCACCGGTCGCGTTGTCTCTTCGTTTGCACTCCTTTGACTTTTGCGACAGGGACTGGGAAAGCTCGAACTTGTCATTGGCATCGTCGTAGATGGTCTGCGTCACGGATCACGATTACATTCACCACACTCAAACTGCATTCAGAGTTTAATTCGTCCTTGAAACTTGTTAAAACGCCATGAAAAATTGAGAAAATGACGGCAAAATGTCTGTCTAAAATCTTCAAATATGAAGCTGCAATGGAAGGTGTGGGCCAAATGCAACTTGGACCTGTAGTGCTCGAATTCGAGTCTTCAGTTGGTCTTTCATGCCTCGGCACACTGACAGATAAGTGTAAAACTACAAAATGGTCAAATCAGCTCCCAACGCATGTGGGAGGACAGCTCTTCCTCGAAAGCATCGGAACCAAAGAGAAGCAATTTTGCATTGCCGCAAGATGTGCACCACTCTTTATGACTGGCTTTTTACTATCTGTTCAATTGATTCAAGCCCTTTTGAACAATAGTATACAATTGTAGTAATATGACCTTCACTATGTGAAATTGATCAATTGGATCAATGAGGAAACCAACACAATTCTGGCACAAGTGTCCTCCAGCATCTTCTTGAAGGCATCGTTGTTCCTCTGCATCTCAGAGGTGATCTGATGCTGCCTGAGCAATGAAAAAAGACTATGCAAAAAGCATCAAAAAATCAGATCATTTCCCTGCGACAAAAAAACAGAGAAACTCTTTCACACATTCTGAAGATAGCACCTCTTCAAGCGTTCTTCCAACTTGTTTTGGATAGCACCCTGCCAAGAACAGACTGAGTGAAAGTGTGTCGCTTATGAGGTCTTGATTCGTTCCTACATTTAACGTAGAGAATGAATGATGTGTACAGGTTGAGATCTATTCAAACAATGCTGACAAAACGTTTCCAAGTTTCAGGCCTCAAGATTCGTAAGCAAAGGTGCACGTTGCTGAACAGCGCCTCGGATTACCAGTTTGACTGGCCAAAACGATGCTTTCGTTTCACTGACCTGGACCGCCTGGACCCTAGCAAACCACAAAATTCCTGTCATCAACCTCGAGCTCCCACAAGACACAATGAAAACACCCCAACAAAAGCAGGAGATCCCACCACCACCACGACAACAACAACAACAACAACAAGAAGAAGAAGAAGAAGAAGAACAAGAAGAAGAAGAACAAGACCATACGGACCAACAAGACCACGACCACAATCACGGCAAGCAGGCTGTACTGTCATCCTGCAGGCGCCTACTTGACAACAATACACAGAGAGATCACCCACCATGACTCCATGACCCTGAAAAGTGAACTTGATCCTTGACTTTTCATTTTTCATGGCAGTGAAATCTGCACGCAGAAAGGAGCGGACGAGTGCTGCGCCTGACAGCTGGCAACGGACCTGTCTCTCCTTGTTTTTTAGACTGATACATTCTTGAACTCGGCATGAATGTTGAATCTAGGCCTTCTGAAGAGTGATCTAAAGGGTTGACGGCACTCTTACAATTTCAATGATTTATAACAACAACAACTTTTGACTCTGGAGGAGGAAATCCTCAAGATTCCCTTCAAAATTTTAAACCAAGAGATCAAAAAGTAAAATTTGGAGCAGCAGCTGACATCCGACATGCCAATCCAGTCCCCTTGAGATGCAAAAATCCTATGCATCACAGTCTCAACCTGATCCACCCAACCTACTTGGAACAAGCCAATGACTCACATAGAGATGCCTCTTGTTGCGGGTGACGGTCACGGCGACAGTACCAAGCGCAAGTGGCATTGCCTCATTGAAGCACAATTTTTTTCATTGTTGCTCGGATGCTTCACCTTGTCAAAGGCATGGAATGCAGGAAAGCACTTAAGATTTCATCCGGATCATAGAAATCACTATTCGTTATATGTTTTTTCAAACTGAGTCCTCAGCAATGGAAAGTGTGGAGCCAACATTTCCCTGCGACATTTCAAAAGCAGTCGTCGATCCACTGCAACGCCTTGTGGGACTTTGAAACCGTGGGAAAACTTTGTGGATCCACTCCGCCTCAATGCTCGCTTTCGGATGGCCGTGAGAAACTGGTGGGGCGCCTTAGTGAAGTGTAAAGTCCTTCCAAATCAGATCCGATATTTCTGTAGGTCTGATTGACTCATTTCTGGATATTTAAAGACCTGCGGTACAGTCTTTTGGAACATGTTGAGATACTGCACATTTTGGGAACCAACTTCTGTTGCCACTCGGGAGGAGAAAGGTGCCGGCACCTGGTGTGAAAAGGGGGTTTGAACTCAAACGGAAGAGCTAGCAAGAACATCAACTTCAAAATGTTTTGAGCATTTCCAGAACCTGACAATCAGCTGTTACAAGAAATTGTTCAAGTTCGGCTCTGGATGTTTAAATCACGAAACTGCAGCCTTCTAGAACTAAAATCCCGACGAGGTCCCCAAATCCAGGCTCTGAACTCAACCTGTTCGTATTTGGATCATTGGAAATCGGTACACTTTGAGAGCTGCACAAGCTGCGAAGGCAATTGCAGGTCCATAGGTCCTCAGGTGAAACCACAAAGGGTCAAGGAATGCACAAACAGTGGCAATTCAACGTAGTCAAGCGCGCAAAAAATTTGTTGCGGGCCTGGTGAATCGGGCCATGTCGTTTGCTTTGTCGGTCGCCCACAATGACAATTAACTACCCAAGCACTCGAGAAGCACTGTAAGCCAAACAAGAAGCTACAAAAAGGAACAAAATGCATGCAAGCTTTCACATGAGCAGCATCAAACACTTAGTTTAAACAGGATGATTCCACGTTGTTTAGGATTTAACATCATCCATTATGGATTTTTTTCAAGTACTTCTGTTGGTCCAGAAAGGTTTTTACTGAAGCTCAACAATGCTGGATGGTGTTTACAAGAATTCGAAACAAATCAAAGCCTGTTGTGTAATCATCTGGTTTTGGGAACCATTACTCAAAAAACACCACCCCGCTTCGGAATTACCACGTATGGTTTATGTTTCCGCGGCATAAACCCCAGCATAAAACCCAGGCATGCAGCATTCCACAAGAGATCTATTGCTGCATAAATGTTTTCGCCCACGCTTTCACATCACAATTGGGCGCACGTTCCGCCACAATGATGACTTTCAAAAATCAGCGAGTTGCTCGATTTTCTGAAAATGTTTGTAGTTGGGAGATCAATTTGACTGTGTGGTAGAAACATCTATTTTCTGTTCCGGGAACTCCTCTACTGCAGGGCTCCGGACCAATTAAATCCTCCATCGAAAAATTTTCCATGAGTGTATGTGTGTGGGTGACTGTGTGTCGGTCTTCACGCTCAAGACATGCCATGTGACACCAACCTGTATGTTCGCGGCCTTCTTGTGCTTTTGGGCCTACGTTAGCTGCCAGGCACCTCAAGCGCAAGGGCTCACAACAACATTGCAAAGCAAGCGCACTCCTTTTTGAAAGTGGGGAAATGGCTGTGACACTTCCCACAGCCGCGCTCCCAGGCTGTGGGTTTGGCTATACAAGCGTGAAAAGAAGAAATAACTTGTAAAATAATTGGTAATGAAAACTCATCAAGACACCTGTCTTGTAGATGAAGGACACTCGTCCGAAATGAAAGGCTTCGTGTTGAAAGGGGAGGGAGGCGAAAGTTGAGTGGGTGGGAAAACACAAGAAACCCTCAAACATAAGAGGGAGAAACACAAGAAGACATCCGAAGGCTGCAACTTTTAAAGCATGTGTCACCTGACAATGCATTTCACTTGTTTCGCTGTGTCACTTGACCAGCTGGAGCCGAAAAAGCACATGAGATAAACATCTGAAAAAAAAACAGCTGTTTTTGTCTGACTACAACGACTCACTACGGCCTTTTGCAAATAAGACTCTATTATGTTCATGAAACAACTCTTATTGTGTTTTTAAGGGTACCTTAGCTGCAAGGTAACTCAAGTGCAACCGCTCACAACAACATTGCAAAGCAAGCGCACTCCTTTTTGAAAGTGGGGAAATGGCTGTGACACTTCCTACAGCCGCGCTTCCTCCCTCATTCAGGCCTTTGGAGGTGTCCACTGTGCCGGGCTGCTTCAGCTAGCAAGCACCACATTTTGAGGGGTCAACTTCGACCCTCTTGGCCTCCCCGAACTTTGACACTACCTCTCTTGACAAGAGGTCTGCAGGGTCGCTTTGACTTGGAACACGTTCGATCCACAACGGGACATCGAAACTCTCTTCCACTTGGAAGACAACCTCAATCATGTTGTCACTGTCGCTTTTGGCTGACCAACTTTTCAGAAAGGTGCCTCGAACTGCTTCGCTGTCAATGAACAAAACGATGCGACACTTTGATCAAACTATCAAACTGTTTTCCCAACCAAAAGCCTCGGACATTCAAGTAAATCCCCATGTCTCTTACATGCAAGTGACTTGAAACCATCCACCTTTTATGGAGTAGTTTTCTACTAGCAGCTAGCAAACTGGGGCACAAGTGGTAGACTCAAATCTACTTACCCCGCCTTGGAATTGGTTGCCCTTTAGCAATCAAATCCAACAGTAGATGCCACCAAACCACAAGAAAACAACCGAAACGTCACAAGTGGCACCTCACGAGAAACAAACGAATTCACAACAAATTTTCCTTTGAAGCACGGAGGTTTCCTCCAAACCTCATTGCAACGGGCCATGCTTCTGAGTCAACTACTTGGTACACTTCTCGTTTTGTGCTGCCATCACCTACACACTTGCGTCCAGATGGACAGCCAACCAATTTTTTTTCCTGCATTGCCGAGCGAGCACGGGGCATGGTCGGTCAACTTCCGTGGAAATGCAAAAAGGTGTGAAACCGGAATTACTTGCAGGAGTCTTTCACCGGCTTAAAGAAAACAAGACAGAGAAAACCCAACAGACAACACCAACCCAAAAACCAAACCAACAAACACAAGCAAACACACAAAAAGAGCCGGTGAAAATACTCGCAAAAATGGTGAAACCTGCGCGCCCCCTAAAGCCTCTCATTTCATCTCTTCCACCTTGTAGTAGTTCCTCCATGCCATCCATGTAGCAATGTAGTTAATCAGATGTCCGTCATGTCCACTTCTTCATCTCCCTGCTCAGGCGGATCTCTCACATCAGGTAAGAGTCTTCGCCGCTTGAGCTGGTATGTGCCCTCCCTTGTTTGCCACCGCTTTGCACAGTAATACATGTATGTATCAATCTCGGCACGAGCATTCTCATCCTTGCCCCTGAATGCACGTATGAAGCCATTAATGTCCAGGATATGCGGCGCACGTTGGTCTTTGTAGTGCCACATCCACCATTGACTTTGCTTCCACCTCTCCTGGACAACTTTGTAATCTGGTCCACGGTATGCTTTCTCTTCATAGGGATTTCTCTGGTTGCCCTTGGTGGCTCTGTTAAAAAGCAGGTCATATAGTTGTTCACGAGACATCCCAGTGGGAGCCTCCGTGTACACACGATTGAACTGTAGACCCCAGGTTATCTTGATGTCCATCCACAGGTGCTTGGCCTGCAGTCTGCGCCGTTCTTTGCGAAATGTTCGTCCGTAACCCTTTGGCTCAAGCTGTATCGGCTCAAGTCAGCTCGAGCGAACACCTACAGTAGGTTAGTAGCTTTAGTTGGCTAGGTGACAGCAGTAGGAAGGGCCGTTGGAGGGAAGTTGGTCCCTTTACTCATAGGTGGACTCGTTTGAAGGGAAGTTGGTCCCTTTATAGAAGTTGAGATTTGCCTCGAAGAGTAGTTGGTCTCTTCTTTTATCTTTCGATTTTGTTGTTGGAAGAGAAGTTGGTCTCTTTCCTTTTTATTTGTGGGAAGTTTTGTTGATTTCATTCAAGAGTGGCTGAATCCGTGGATTCTTTGTCTTCTCATCATGAATGAGATTCCTATTGCCGCCCAACAACTTGTTATTGACAGCATTAAGAAGATTTCATCTCGCCTTTCACGTGTGGTCCTTTGCAATGATGCCGGATGGCTGTCTTCTGATGAAACTTGTCAGGTTTGTACGCATGATAAGTTTGAAGATTATCTTCTCAGCACTTCAGTAAAATTGGCTACTGTTTTTCCTAGTATTGGCAGCATTCGTAGGACTTTGAAAAGTTATAAAGATGAGTCTTTTAGCTTTGAAGCGGTTTTTGCCTGTCATCATGCTGTTGACCCTTTTGGTATTGCCATGGAAGTTCTCAGCAAGTTCGGCACTGACAGCAAATACATCCAGGCTATTCACTTTCTTGTTGACATTCCCAAAGAAGTGTTAAGAAAGTACAACACCATTGCTTACAGACTTATTTTTCAAAGTTCCTACTCTGGGGAGACGAAATTGTTTTGGAGGAAGCCTTCGGATCCACTTGATGAGATTCTTTTTCCTAAGCACGTGTTAGATCATGAAGGAATCACTAATCTATTAAATGACAATCAAGGATCTTTGAAGTGTCATAGTCAGAACCGCAATGGTTGCTTTGACATTGAAGGAGGACAAAACTATAAGTCTCTGTCCTTTCGACCTGGATCTCGGTGCCATGACTACCGGCGGAAGTTACACGCGCTTGTTCAGTTGGCCAGAAAAATTACAAAGGAAGGCACTACGGGTTCAGTCCAAACCAAGTATTGGACTAACTGGAAGAATGGTAAGGAAGAAGTCAAGCTTGAGAAGTCCTTACTATTTTGCAGGCATCTGGATCACTTAAAGCTGGGGAAGTTTGCCAATTTCTTAACAAGGTGTGGCATCAACTTTTATTGTGCTGCTCGGAGTACCATTGTCATTGATATTGAAGGTATTGATGCTAGTGTGCTCATCCGACTTATGCATTATGCTGAACTACCCATTCCAACGACTGAAGCGCAAGGTGCATTCAGCTTAAACATTCGAAGTGTTGGTGTATGTACCTTTGATCGCACCTTACTTGCTTTTTGTGTGTCATTTGGCCGCATTGGGTCATTACCCAGTTATCCTGTACAAATCAAGAGCAAAGTGCTCAATGACCTTTTAACGTCCCCTCTTAAGGAATCAGCCATAGTGACTTGGCTTCAACGAAAGATTTCGGGATTCAACTTTCAAATAGTGACTTGTGTCAATGAAGAACAGCATGTGGAAGAATACCTTCAGTTTCGAATATCAGCTGCCACTCCTGATTCCTTTCCCAATCATTATTCTGTTAATGGTGTTAATTTCAGGATTGATCATGCTTTACCATATGCCATGCCGATCTCATCAGGGGTCAGACCGCCCACTGCACAATCCGTGCATGAACACTGGAAGTTAGGAAAGGTCATGCAAATGCTATTGAGAAAGTTGAAAACTGTTCTGGGTCTCTGTTGCGATGTCTCAGACTCCGTGAAGTTGTTGCTCAAGATGATAGCTGTAAGTATAGTGCGTGTTTCGAGAAAGGTCATGTGCCCCTTTGCTTCTTTCGAAAAGAAGTACCGACTGATGTTGCAGTTGAACATTCTTCCCATTGGTGTCGTTCCTTCAATGCATTAGATGACCATACCCTTGTTGCCTTAGATGAACTTGGTTCAGGCTCCAATGACACTTATCTTGGTGATGATTGTCAAAGGTTGTGTATTGCCACAGTACACTGTCTTACTGAGCAGTCTTTGAAGGTTGGCCTTTTTATCAAAGGAAAATATGGTTGGATTGTCAGCACATCTGACAACTTCAATGCTATGCGTACACTGCTTGTACGATCATCCTTGTTCTTCCGGAGGGCTATAAGATTGAGGATATTTGTTCCCCTGCTGAGCATATTTCCATCCAAAAGGTCTTTCCCTTAGATGACAAACAAACCGGCAAAGACAGTGATGATAAGCAGCTAGTCGACTCAGCTCCTGTGACAGCTACACCATTGGGAAGCAACCCTTTACACCTTCGGAGCAATACACAGCTCTCTGATGCTTTGCACTCACAGCGGTGTGTTTCGTCAAAAGTTGTTGAAGCAGATGGTGAAATGAGCCCGACGCTTCCCTGGCCAAATCATGGTCTTAAGGGTATGCAAGTTGGCAACCAGCAAAGTAGTCACCTTGGTGATCGAATTTACAGGTCCTTTGGAGCCCGAAACTGATGATCCGAAAACTGTTTTTGTTGACAGCAGGCACCTTAACCACCCTTCCGAGAGATGCAATGGGGAAGGCTTGGATGAAGAACCTGCTAAGGATTCCAATGGCATGCCTTCTCAAGGTCAGCCTAATTCCAAAGGAGGTCAATTGGGTTTGATTAAACCTCACGCAGAAGTGCAAGCGCCTTTAGCTCCATGTGCTGGTCAATGCAGTCAGCTCTCACCAGTCCATCCAGACACCAAAAACATATTATATGCTGGAGAAAAACTTATGCCCAAACTTGTGACCGCTGAAAGTTGTGTCGTTGAGGGAATTCCTGACCCTCAAAGCAATGACAATACTGAGTTGCAACAATTGTGTGACCCCAAGTTGCAGTCTGCTGCACAAGAGGTTTTGCGTCCAGGTCCTACGTTACGCAGCCCTCCTCCACGCGAGCGTAAAAGCAGAAGTGTGAGTGTGAACAAGCGTGGTTGCGTCAACAGAAGTAGACCTGCTTCCTTCGCTAGGAGTGTTTCTCCTACCATTTCAAAAGTCCAGGCTGGGCATGCCAAGAAACAGTTGAAGAGTTGGCTTCAGACTACTCCACACAAGCAGAAAAGTAACATTGCAAGAAACAAAAATCACGTACACCCACCTCAAATAGATGTTTCTAAGCCGGTTGCTACTCCTGTGCCTCCTGATGTTGACATGTCACCTCGCAAGCCTAAGGGCAATCAGGTTGATGCTGACATCGTTGATTTGGTCAAAAATTTAGCAAGGAAGAGAAGGAACAAGAAGCTCTGATGAAAACTGAAATCAATGACGCAGTTCACAAATGGTGTTCTCTTTACCCTGCAGCACATCAAGCGAGAATTGCGTATGTTGCTTTCAAGTTCAGGTGCCGAATCTCGTCAACTATCTGCTTTCTTGTTGCTTATAGACTCCTTGCTAAAGCACCATGGACCACTAATATGATTGCTGTTGACATTAAACAGGCTGCCTTTTATGCTATTAGCAAGGGCTGGAGTCTTAAAGATCCCACAGCAGGCGACTTTCCCTTCTCAGTAGCTGAGCTTGCAGTTGCTGCTGCTACCCATTTTGAACAGATCCTACCAGGAGTGCTTGAAGATCCATTCTATGCTTTGTTTGTGATGCTTGCGAGTCTATTGTATTCTACCACGTCCAAGCACAACAATGGGATTTCGACCTCGACTGATTGCAGGAACAATTCCTAGGTATTTGGCACGTAAGAAAAGAACATGCTCATCTCTAACATTGAACAGAACGCCGAAAACCCGAAGCTTCTTGGACTCTGTAGTCCACCTCTCGCGAACCAAAGGATAGTTATCATGCTTCGCAGGCTGCAATTGTTGCAGAACCCAAGAATTCATTTTTTCAAGGTCGATAATGTGTTGACTCACATTGCAACGTTCCGCATGCCAACCCTGGCTTTGCACCCAAGGATGTAATGTAGCTTCGGTTAGAGCAGTAGCAATGTCAACCCATTCATCCATCGTCCACGTAGCATGGGAAATGTATTTTGTAAGAAATAGAAAGTCCCTACCTCCAAAAAGGGAGAGTTCAGAAACATACTTTGAAAGGCTTCAACAAAACCGCCAAAGTGGGAAGCCAAGTGGGGTCAGGTCATCCAATGGGCCTCCAGCTGATAAGAAAAAGGGAGGTGTGCACAAACCCACCAAACCAGGAAGGAGATTGGCTCTTCTCTCAAACCTCAGGTGTTCCAGCCTCACAAGGTCATCATACAGAGAATAACAATCGAATTTTTATCTCTGATGACTCTGAGCCAGAGAACAACCTTGAAGCTGAACCGAGTGGATTGAGAAATGACTTTCAGAAAGCGCTTTACAGGAAGTTTCCAACGCTGGTAATGGGTCGAGCTGCAAAGAACTCCTTTGCTGATGGGAATCGGGTCCCCGCTATCTCGAGAGAACGGTCGCGATCATCTCTGTCCACGCTCTCAATTGTGCGCTGACACTGAAAAGAGAGATCTTGCTTGCAACGCCTCCCTCTACCTCGCCTTGCGCACTTCCTGGACATGATCTTAGCGCAAATGGTCCCAGCGCAGTCCCCTTGCCACTCAGGAAGGCGGTTTTCAAAGAAGTCCAAGCATGGTGGAAGCAATGCAAAGATTGGATGGCACACTTTAAAGGGCAAAGTGAGCCGTTTGTCCTTGACTTCAAGAACCTTTGGAAGGCGCTACCAGGAAAGGAAGCAGAAGCGCAGTCGGAAGTGGATGCCTTTATGGAGCATTGTGCAAAAAGGTGGCAGACTAGAGAGGGCACTTATCAACTCAAGCGACGTTGTCTGAAGCCAGACGTAAGAGACTCGCCTGAGGATCTAAGTGCAGATGTAGATATGGCTGACATCTAACCATTGGACGGCGTCGAGGATTACTACATGGTGGAAGAGAACTTATGAGGGGCTGAGAGGGGCGCGTTTAGTTTCTCCTTGTCTCACTTAGTTTTGCGAATTTCCCTGGCAGGATTTCTTTGCCTGGTGCTTTGGCTTGTGTGTGGGTTTTGTTTGTTTGTGTTTTGTTTGTGTGTGTTGTTGGTTTCTTGCTTCCAGGGAAATTTAATTTCATTCCTACTCATAATTCCAGTAGTTGACCGACCATGTCTCGCACTTGCCCGGCAATGCAGGAAAAAAAAAACTCAGGAAGGCGGCGGCTTCCATCATCTTACCGTGTCGCAGAACGTCTTGCAGGAGGTGAGCATGGAGTAGAATATCCTCTAAATGTCAAGCTATACTGGTCCAGGTCGGGCATCATGCATGTCGCAATTGCCTGGGACCATAAACCACTTTTGTATGACAAGCAACAGATTCAAATGGGGTTGCGCTCAGGCAATACTGAAAAAGGTCCGCTCTTTCGCGCGTGGGTTTTCACATGGTAGCGGAGCTGTCTCAGCTCTAGAACCTTTGCAAAGAAAGCCTTTTTCACGTTTGAGAAGTGAAGAACTTGTTTTGAGACTTTGTTTTTCCTTGAACTGAAAGAATGAGACCTAGTCGAGGCCCCAGCAGATCACCTAGTAGGCCCCGGAGGCCTGTGTGGGACAACCAAAGAGGACAGGCTGCCAGGAACTGGCATTCGTAGTGATGGAGAAAATCTCTACGGATGGTTTTTTTTTGCTGGCGGCTGCTTGGGTTGATCCCGGGCGGAGCGCCCTTCAGTCAGCTGAGCAGTGGTGTAAAGGACGCTATGGTCGTATTCACCAGGTAGGTAAAATGTCATTTTATGACAAAAACATGCAGAAAGGCCGGTTGAAACAACACACAAACAAACAAAAAGAAAGTGAGACAGGAAACCATCCACGTAAAGTGCCAAGACTGCAGAAGAGGGCTCCGGTGATGTCAGAAAGACAACCCCTATGCCGGAGAAGAAGCAACAACATAGGGAAAAGATGGGTTTGGTGAAACCAAGAGGAAGCACCTATGCCAGAGCCAGTGTGCAGGTCACCAGAGAGTGGAGGATATGAAGGAGTGGTTACATTGTTGGCCTTTAATTGAGTATTTCATACGAAATACCGTGGGATAAGTCAATTGCGAGGTAGACCCTCAAGCATTGGCTTCCCATGGGCAAAAGTGGTGAAACGTAGTGAAACTTGAAACTGCACCCACCTCAGATTCCGCTCAGTTTATCTTGGCTTGGCGAAGCAAAGACAGCGTAGAAAGCGCGGGAAGCAGCCAAAGCGAGGCCCAGCCAGGCAATGGTTGCAACGCTATTCCAGGGGCGGCACAAAGTGGTGGCAGTAAAAGCCCGGCGCGAGGGCAGTCACTCAACAAACGGTGACACAATTGGGATAAGGAAAAGTGAGGGGGGAGTTATGAGCAGAAAATGGATGAAGGTACGGAGAAAGATTACGGAGAGAGATTTAAATATTTTTTTTTAAAGAGGGACCGGTGAAAATATAAATCAAAGTGTGTGGATTGTCATAGGACAAGGTAGGGTTGAAAGTATGAGAGGTTACCAAGAGGTGAAGTTTGGTCGAAGGTAGAAGACAAAGGTCGTTACGGAGGTGTGTTGAAGAAAATGAGTGGTGAGAGCGTGGTGAGAGAATTGACGAGCTCAGGAGGATGGGCCGGACAATATGCCACAGGCTGATCCCACTGAGCCCACGTCATCTGTGAGATGGAGGAGAAAAGAATCCAAACAAGTACAAAAGAAAGGGTTGAGAGCTTCAAGAAGGACGGGGTAATAGGAGAAACGCGACCTGAAGTAGTGAGGAGAGTGCCAAGAAACGTGTAGCAGGTGGTCCACAACAT
>DF241884.1:95810-117657 GCA_000507305.1 Breviolum minutum Mf 1.05b.01 | reverse complement strand
AGTAGTACTATAGACACAATCAAGGGATTTCATAGCTCACCACACAACTTCTCCATGTCATCACCACAATTTTTGGCATTTTCAGATGCTGCACCAAGCCTAGAGGAACATCCCCAGGACATCTTGGGGTGGAACAGTTCGCCCCTGAAAAATTACCCAAACCCAATAGGAAGGAGTTTTTCAACCAGCATTTTTCAGGGTCTATGCTAAACTTTGGGGGTGTAGTTTTTCCGGGGAATCTTTTAACCTGTTTTTTCCATAGCTGGAAATGTTGATCAACATTGTTTTGAATAGATTCAAATGGTATTTTTGTTGGGGGTGGATGTTTCAGGGAGGTGGAAATTGTTCTCAGAAAATTTTGGTGGACGATGGAATCGTGTTTCAACCTCAAGCATTGACATTCCAGAGCTCGTGTCCAGAAATTAAGATCAAATATCAGCTTGAGTTTGCCCCGTTGCTTTATCTTATTTGCGGGTTTGCTGAAAAGGTGAAAACAGCTTCTCACAAAAACATCACAGTTAAAAATCGACTTTGTTGAAATCGTGTCCTGGAAACTCACAAATGATCTAAAGTGAGACATTCTCGATATCTGGTTAGCTAAATTTCTGAATTATGACTCTATGACCAGTAAAATGATGGGGGAGTTGGCCATTTCGTTAACAGGCTTCCTAGGAGAGGCTCAATCACCAACTTCAACCGCAGTTATCATTGACTGGTTCCGGCTGAACGTGTTTATGTAACAAAGCAAATTTTGAACACCTTTTATTGGGATTTATTTGGGGGACGTCAATCCTTTTGATATACCCAGACATGTGCAAAAAACGCTACGTCAATTCATAGAAAGAACCCATCATAAGCAATATTACATCTATTTGTACTTGTACTAACTTAAAGTTTTGAGAAAAGTACAATAGTATGCATAAAGATGTAAAAAGCACCTTTGCAACAAACCCATTTTGGCATTCTTGATGGGACAGTCTCAACCTGCCTTAACAAAAATACTCTTTCTCCCATAACCATGGAAGTCGAAAATGGCTGTGTTTGAAACGCAGCTACTATTGGAGGGACCCACTTGTCACATCCCTGATGGGAGGAAGTCCTCAAGTGGTTCTATGCATGAGGATACACGAGGTCAGCTGCAAAAATCGGCAAAAGTTGGGGTCTGGGTTATTGGCTGGCCATTTATAATTCTAGACGTACATTAATTCGTGATTTCATTCATTCACTCAGAATGAACATTTGTTCATTTGTTCATTTGTTAATTTGTTCACTCATTCAATCAGTCATTCATTCATCCAATCAGTCATTCCATTCATTCATCATTTCATTCATTTGTTCATGAACAATTTCAGCATTGTACAAAGCACTTTTTAAGACCATTTGCGTGAATCTTTACACGGTCTATCAAACAAAGTCTGCACACCTATTTTATTTCACATATCTGCATCATATTAAGTCATTTAACACATTACAGAAGACACATAGTATGCAGTCTATACATCTTCGTAACTCATGCTTTGGGTCCGAATCCCGGCCATCATCCCCCCCCTCTTTCCGGAAACCTCCTTCACGGGCGACCTTGGTGAAGTCGAGATGTGCAATTGGGATCAATTTCAGCAGGTAAACCACCATCTACTTGACCAATTGATGGTCACATGTCGATCTTTTACTCCTCTTCTTTTTCGGCAAACGCCATATTTCTTTTCTATACTTGAAATCCTTGTTTGCTGAATTTTGAATGTGGGGTGAATTTTTCCAAAGGCTGAAACAGCAACTGCCTAAGCCCGACATTGAATGTATTTGATCGGCCTCCCATATCCATTTGTACCAAACAGAAATCAAAGCAAAAGGTGAAGATGGTGCATTGGTATCTACACCCCCAAAAGTTTAACAACTCGCCCCTGAAGAATGATAGTTTGAAGACACACCTTTCCTTTTGGGGCCCGGCTTATTTTCAGGGGCGAACTGTTAAACTTCCAGGGAGTAGCTGGTTGGTGATTGAGCATTTCTTAAGAAACACGTTAAGACTTTTGGAAGGAAACACATTCGTTAACTAACTTGTGTTTCAATATTTTCAAAAATCTACACTAACCTGAGTTAAACAGTTATCAGGTAATTCCAGAGAGAGAGAGAGAGAGAGCGAGAGATTAGTCTTCCCAAAAAAACTATCTTTTCAGAGGACTTTCAATTGACAGTTTGGTCCCTCTATACCTTTTACACTATGCGTGTCAAGCTCACCATGGAATCTGAAAATGGTGTCCTAATTCCCAAATGTTCAACGATGTTCAGATAAAACTATCTTCAACTTCGGAGTGTTTCCTCAACCTTTCCTCGAGATCTCTCCAGTTCACGGCACGATTTTTTTTGACGGCGAATTCACACGATGCCCCGCACGTGCTTTCCCCGCGCCATTCGGCCGGGTCCTTCACTGGAACACGCGCGACGTGAGAAGCCTGAAAGCAGACAAAGTACAATAAAATACATTTCAAGTTTATCTTTCAAACAGGAAATAACTTAATCATCTACCTTCAACTTGGGGGGTACTCAAGTTCTTGCAAAAGAACTGCTATGCAAAAACTTGTCTATTCAAATCATTCGTTCCACATAATTCACACATTTGAGAGATGACTCTCATGAGTATCTCTCCACTGATCAATGTGGTCGACCGGTGACCTTGTACCACCACGACTTGAACATCGATACCGGTATACCAAGACGAGGCCTGGCAACTGTGCCCAACATCGTTCGGATCATGCATCGTGGCGGCACGTGAGCGTCACTGAATGTGAGGTGGCAAATTTTGAACCTCACAAAACACCCTCCCGTGGTCATGATCGTCCCTCGAACATGTGGTGAATTTGTGACTCTCCACATAAAATATCATGGATGATATGGATGATATGTCTACAAGTCATGGATATCCAAAGAAGGTTCAAGAAGAAAACACCCAACAATTTCTTTGCGCTGTCACTCTGGCTCTCAACACTGTGCAACCATGATGTCACTCCTCCAGTTGGACTCCCACCAGAGAGATTGATATTTGAGTGTTGCTCCTACTTGGTGATGCAAAGAGTTGATTCATATTCCACTAAATCTGGGTGAAGTATAGCAAGTCCAAGCCGTTGAGGCCTACTATTAGGTACCACCCAACATGCCTTTACCACACCCTCCAGTGACCCGCCATCGACCCGCGAGGTCTGTGGGCTCCGACCCAGAGCTCGGACGACGCCGTTGGTTGTGGAAGAATGGTAGGAATCAAAGAAACTACATATATATATATACTTTGATATATACATACAAAGATATTAAATAAATTACTTTACCTGTATATGTACATTTTCACAATATATCATGCAGTCAATACAAATATCAATGTATAGCATTGATATCCTCTGGTAAATACCCCTTTTCATATCGTGCAAGTTCTCAGATTCAATCTTTTTGTCCGAAAGAACGCTGGAGATGTTCGGGATTTTTTTTGCTTAAACAGAAGTCACTTGAGGCATTGCGGAGCCACTGTTGCAAGTTGTAAGTGTGTTGTAACATCACGAGTGTTATACTGTTTACACAAATGGATTATAACTTGTGGTAGTTGCTGTTGCTTAAATGTAATATACTATATTACAAACCCACCAAATAAGTGAATAGATAGATGGCGGAGATTCTATGTGTTGGTTTACATAAGGACATAAGGACTCATTACTTTCATTGTGATGGGTTCATCCTTAATCCAACACTGGTCCATTGATTTGGGATATGTTTAGGTTGTTTATCTCCTTTACAATCATACCTCCAGGATCCTCCAGGTCAGCGACATATCCCACCAAACGGGAAAAGGTGGAAATTTCCCTTCAAACATACCTCGAGGTTCGGGGATATCTGAATCTCCTTCAGGGTAATATCAACGAATCTCTCTCCACAACTGTCACAACCAACTACCATGCAACTCAGGCAACTCCACCTCGGACACGGGTAACCGTGTCAACCGTGGGAAGCGGCCCGTGACGTTGCTTTTGTTTTTGGTTCGGTTAGGGGGAGGAATTCGGCGCCACGGCGAAAAAACACACATCGGGTTTAAACCAAAAAACTCGTGTTGTAGGACAATCAGTGGCCGAGAATATAAACAATATAGCTCAAACTTTGTTTTAAATTTGAAGCTTCAAAGGAAGTGTATTTGAAGCAAATCGATCAAACCGTATGATTTACATTCACTGGTTGGTGCTCAACCCTTGTTGCTGATTTGCTCGTCATTTAGTAGGGTAAAATGGTCATCATCGTTCCAAATGATTTCCTTACCATTGCCATTTTCATATCTCAAACTCCTCCCCGGGAGTGCTGGAAGCGAGCAGTTGGGTCGACTTATCCGACATGTCGCATCCATACGCTCGGCATTTCTCGAGCAAAGGCACAACAAAGTACCGCCGAATTCGGTAGAAGTTGCAACTGGAATGATGTCTGATTGTTTTCCTGACTTGTCACAAAAATTGAAAGGGTCAATTATATGCTTCCAAATCATGACTTACTGAGAACCAGAACCTAGCAAAGTGTGGTTTACATGGATGCTTTTTTTTGCAGCTTCAAATCAACCTTGGTGACTTTAGCTGATAGACTGACATCATATGAATATCCCAAATGTCCTACAATATGCTGATAAGATCTGTTCCTGCCTTGGCATATCAGATAGAAAGTGCTGGCTTCTGTTCTTGGAAATGTCCAAAACTGTAAATTTCTAGATCTCTTGCTAGGGTTAGTTTTGTTGCGATGAAATTTTGCGAATGGAAGTTTGAGTATAGTTCACATAAATACTGGAACTTCCATTACAGTAGAGGTTTGAACTCCTTGGAACAGTTTGATGAATCAAACAATTCACTTCACAAGAAAATTAGGAACAAAAATCATGTAATGATCTGATGCTTCAAACTGTGCAATCATGAGGCCTTAAATACATTCCGAAACACACAGAGAGAAATGATGCCAACTGTGCTTCATGGGAACGTCAAATAAGGGACCTGTTATTACTTGGGTCGTCCGCACTCCCAGTTACAGTGGTAAAATGAAGGTTTATAGGGATACCCTACTGAAAATCTAGTAATCCTGGTGGTGACTGGCATCCTGGGCAGGGGGACAACCCAAGTTATGACGATTGATTGAAACTTCTTTGGAGATGTAAACGGTATCCCTCACATACACTGATGTATATTTCAACATGGACAGTATGAATGCCTCTACAAAAACATACCCTCCACCACGGCGGGAAACTACAGCAGGACTGTATTCAAATACTCTGGTGTGTCTGTATATATATATATATACAAAAGATATCAGAATACATATGACGTACAACGCAATACATATATATATATATATATGTATAAATATATATATAAGCATCTCATTTCAATCTCTCTCTCAAAATTGTTGTCAAACAATTTGGTCGGCCAACTCAAGGCGAGTAGACTCGACCTCTCAGAGTCATCCAGTTGAACTTTTCAAATCGGACTAAAAAAAAGGGGCTGTGGACCTGGGTCGGATGGTCGGATTGAGACCTCAATCTCTGATCGAATCAGTCAACACAGATGTGTGGATGTTTGAATGATGTTGCAATGAAAGGTTTTTGATTTTGGAAACACAAAAAACAAAATATATGTTACATTCATGTTTAAAGCTTATAACACAAAATCATGTTGGTCAAACACATAGACATACATAATTGTAGATATGCAAATAATACTCATGTATCTCATATATCTCATATCTGATATATAATATAGTATATCAAATGTATAATATATATATATAATCAAAACATAATTTGAGGATATCAAAACAAATATCATATATATATATCACATATATCATCTATACATCATATATCCAAAAAGAAGGCTGCCATTCGCATCAAAAGTCCTTCAGATCCACGTCTCCCAAGGATGTTCGGCACAGTTCCAGGTTGATGCACTGGCAACCATGAGATCTTGATGTATGTTATATGTACCTAAACCATCCAGCCAGGTATCAAATTTCAGCCCCTAGGTCTGTTTTTGGTGATAAAGGGGCGCAAATTTCACACCCTTGGAGGATGCAGGTCTATAGAGATCAAAAATTGTTATCTACTATGAGTAAAAATTGATATATGTCACATATGTACATACATATTGCCACGTCAGATACATGTTATATTTAAACGTGGTAGATTAATATGTATGAGATTCATTCTTAGACGCAAAACTATAGATGTAATTACCGTATTTAAATGTCATCCTCAAAACCCACGGATGCAAAAATCATCCTCAAGTATCTTGAAGAATGGAGAATCCATCTATAACTGATGTTACGGCCCCATTTTCTCAGAGTGAAAACCCTCCGAAATCGTCCGAAAATTTCACATGAAGTTCTGTGGTGTTGCCTGGTGAACCCTGGAACTATGGAATGGCGACGCCCGTACACAGTGGGTTGGTGACTCAAAGGGTGATGGCTCCGGTGACATCAAGTTGCAGATATCTCCATCTGGGGATGATTTATCAAGCCATTTCCCCTTGTTCATGTGACCATTGTTCGCCATTTTTGCCTTTGGTGGGACTGGTATATGAGTCTATGTATCGAACTTATCATAAAAAATCAACCAAAAAATGTGCGTAAAAAAACATCCCATACATTCGGAGCATCTGGGAATTGGTTTCAGCATTGTGAGATTTCAGCTTCCACCAGATGTCGCCGGCTTTGGAGCTTTGGACTGTGCAATCACCATGAACACCACTGAGTTGCGTGTTTTTTTTCACGTGGCGTCCACCCACCTCATGGTCAAGAACCAGCAGATCTGGGGAACAAAACCTGAGCCAAGCAAGTCATTGAAGGCCAACTGGGTGGTGATTGAGCAAAAAACATGATTATTAAAATGGATATCTTCCCCAAGTAGGGATGAAAATAAACAATGATTTGAAACCACCAACAAGCCAAGCAGTTTTTTGAGTGTTCTTATTTTCTCCAAAGACCTTGATTGTTCAAGTCAGCCAACGCCACAGACATGAACCAACCCCTGGCCTGTGAAATCTAGAAGCGGCTATTATTGTATTCGCGCTGAAAATAGGCAAAAATGCCCCAAAAAGAAATGAATCATCTTCCAATGGGTCGGCTACTTTTTCAAACTGTCACCTGCAATGACTGGGGATCTGCCAACCTTGGGGTCGGCTACATTCTGGATGGTGGATCAACTAGGATCAGGGAACCAAGCCATCCCAATGAAACTACAGTAACATCGCCCTTTCAGGCGTTTTTTTGGTTGCTGAGGTAAGTTACCTTGGGAAAAACCAACCAGAACTCAGTAACGTCCTTTTTTCTCAGAAGTCGACATAGCTTGATCTTCCGGCAAAATTGGATGTTAAGTAAATCGTGTCACCTTTTGGGATGAGGGAGAAAAAAACGACCGTTCAGTGGAGGGTATTGTTAGTTTGGTCCTCTCCAATCGAGAATCGCCTGGCGGCGCCTTTTGCCACTACAAAATTCTTCCTGGAGAGACTAATCAAACAAGTACAAGTAAGGAACATATTATTTGGTAAAACTTGGTCTCAAAAAACACCCAAGTTGATTTGTTTGGACATTTTGTTGTTCTTGAGGGGATGCCCCCACTCATATAGCTCTCAGGGTGGTGGGCGAACCTGACACTTCCAACAAGACACCAATAGATTCATGGATCTCCCCCAAAGGAAGTCATGGTTTGGAAGCTGCCAGGTCCATTTATCGAGGAATTAATAGTTTCCAGGTGTTTTTCCAACCCAAAGTTTGGTGTCACAAAAAATCGGCACCTGGAGAGTTCTACCATTTTTGTTAGCGCCAAAATCTAAAGCCATCTGAGCCATGAAAAAAACCCTGTTACTTTTCATTATACTGGTTGGTTAAAAGCGATCCTTATGGTATATGAAATAATCCCCACATAACTGGGTAGGTTTTCATCCCCTATATAACCCAACCAACTATAGGTTTTTTTTTCATTGCTCATTTGGATTTCCAGTTGTCCATCCATTTTTGGTTCCAAGAAACACCTGCTTTAGTGCTTCTCGTTCATCACCTAAAGTCAAGGATGCGGTTAAGATGGGAATTTGGTGTGTGGATGATAAAATATCATGATCATTCATCTGGTTGGTGGTTGAACCAACCCATCTGAAAAACATGCTCGTCAAATTGGATGCTTTGACTCCCCAATTTTCAGGGTGAAAATAAAGAACCTTTGAAACCACCACCCAGTCATGATATGTTATCATTCTACTATATAATTAAGAATATATCCCAAAGTCTTGGAGTCCAGCCATGAGTTGTGGAAGCCGTTCACATCTCTGTAAAAATCAGGCTCCCATAGAATCTTAAAGATTCATAAGGGTGCTTGACGTTACATTCTGGATTAATTTCCGGGCTTTGTAGTCACGACTTCATCTAGTTGGTGTATTAGGATGCTGCTTCAACACATCCTAGATAACCCATATGAAAAGGGAATTCTAGTTCAAAATATCCCTTAACATGATATCAATTCACAAACCCAAGCACTTCAACCAACAATTCTTTGTTTCCCATTTGGTATCTCAATACACCCCTCCAATTGTAACAGCACTTGCCCCAATGAAAAGTGGCCAAGCCCAAAAGGAAACGATCGTCTTCCAATTATCCATTTTCAGGTGCGAGCTGTCAGTTTCAGGGAGGGTAACTGATATTGATATCTGGTACATGTGTATATATATNTATATATATATATATATACATATAGTCTTCTTCGGAACCGCGATGTTTTTTGGTCTTTTTGGGGGGCGTAACAAAACTTTCAATCTGAATTATTTGGACATGTTTTTTTGTTGAGGGGATGCTCCCTCCCTACTCATCTAACAGTGATCGTTATAAATTCCAAATGCTTTAGATTTTAGGTCTTTGTGTGTTTATTGAAGAGTGCCAACTGTTACACATCTAAGATCCAAACATTGACCTACCCAACAATGCTTGGTTCCAGTTCATCTGAATCTTGAATCATAAGTTGACGTGCGTGATTCAGATTAGATGTCCGTGAGGCTTCCTGACCTGAGGAGATCAGACCTTCAACTTTAAAGGATGAGGCCAACAGTACAGTACCAACAATAATCTATGTGGTTCCCAAAATGCTCCATGCAGGGAACATTTACCCCTCGCCATGTCACCGGGTGAGAAATGCGGCCAGTTTTCACCTAATTCTAATGTAGGTACAAGTTTCCATACATGGAACATTTGGGGTTGATCATTTCAACATTGTTCCTACCCATCAAAAAAAAATATTAGTCAATTCGGGTAATCCTCTGGGGGTGAACACCAGAAACTAAAACCACCAGCTTCTCAGTATTAAGATGTATTAAGGGGATGCACAAGAATCACCTCATGACATCAACCCAAAACCAAAACACAATCAGCTGAATTCTTGTAGAGCTGAACAACTGTATAACTTGTTTAATGAGATGTTTGTCCTTGCTTCAAACAAGGAACTACACTGCTTGGAAGAAAACTTTAACTTACCTTCGCTTAAGATAGTTGAACAAGGTAAAACTGTTGCTCCCCGAATGGTGATTTAATCCTGATCTACCGACCATGATACAAAGTGAACAAAAAAAACAGTTTTGCGAATCCAAGTCAAATTGCGGAGGTTCCAGTGAACTGTGGAACAAAAACAAACATGACAGCATTGATTTTTTCACAGCTGTCTAAATCAACTTTGCCCAATACAGGGATCATTGTACAACTCCACACAAACAAGACCCGCAAAGGGGGCAAATCACTCAAAATTCTCATGTATGTACATTTGTCAGGCACCAGGCACTTTGATCCCTCCCAATGAAAAAAATCAACAAAACAAAATACAAACCGAGGTAACAGCCGTGGCACTCTGTCCAGTTTTTCTGAAGTAACATTAATCTGAAGTTACGTAACATCTTAAAAGGGGGCTCAACCTCAATATCATGTTACACAATATTCAACTCATTTTTTCTGTTGTTTTGTTCAAATTCCAAGATGCAGTGATGATTCTGAAAGGTTCCTGCGCGAATTCTGGCTGGAAGGCATTGGACGGCCTTGATTCCGATGGTGTAGATTTCAGGTACTGTACCTAAAATGGAGGTATTTACCTACATAAGCTGTATGTAAGGCTTATGTTAAGGGAAAACCCACCCCCAAAAATAGCCTATTGTAAGGTTCAGTATCTGAAACTTTTGGTGTTCAGTCTCTCCAGCCTCCAGATCAACTTCCGCCTGCAGGGAATGGCCAGGCAGCTGAAAATGTACAGGCTCAAGAGTGTGACTGATAAATCACAATCACACAATGGCTGTGTTAGTTGTGTTGTTTTGTTCTTCTCAGATCCATTGAAGAATCAATGCATTGATAACTAGGTGGTGGTGTCAAAAACATTTTTGCTTACCCCAATCCTTGGGAAAATGGTCCTGATTGAATCTTAAGAAGCTCAAATTATTTCCCAACTGACTTGACACCACCATCACATGGGAATTCTGTCCAAACTCTACAAGTTGGAGTCTAAGAATTGAATATAATGAGATATGAACGTGAGAGACTACCGCGGGGGCAAAGTCCACTTCAAAGTTTTATAGTTTGTGTAAGTTCCCTTTTTTACACCTGGATGTATGTATACTCCTTACAATGCCTACATGCTTTAACAAAAACTAACATCAAGGATCGGTAAATCCACTCTCATGGGAGATATATGGACCATGTTGTATCAAGATAAACATGAGGCACACCTAAGCCTACAAGGGAAGGCATTGGTTTTTGTTTCTAGGCAAATGGAAAGGTTGTTACCCTCCTTCCACAAGAAGCGATGTTTCTATTCACTCCAAGAAACCCACAAAGGGGCCCGTGGGAAACTTTGAAAATCAAGGGTGATGCAACCGTTCTGCCTTTGCGGATCAGAACGATTGGGATGAAGAATTGTCCTATCTATATCATTATCTATATTTCCGAATGGACTTGATGGGGACAGGAATCTGTTCCAGTCTCTTGCAAGCAATCCTTTTGAGATCACAATCTTGAATCAGCCAAAGGTATCAGTGGAAAGAATCTGAGTGAATTTCGTGAAATATTTGCCATTTCGTGGATCTCTCCTACTAAACTACATTCTTGAAATGACGTCACGTGACGTCAAAAGAATGTATCACCATCATGGCGCAGGAAATCGTGCTCTTTCCATCCCTCCTTACAAATGTCTTTTTGTTGCTGACCCTCAACGTGTCCTTACCCACACCAGTCACATCACCAACATCTACAGAAGCACTACAGATTCGGCCATGATGTAAGGGAATCACCATCTTCCGGAATTCCTGCCACCAAACCAACCACAAGCACGAAACTCATCCTCGCCTTGTTGTTGATTTTCTGACGTGCAATGTGGGATAACCTGAAAATGATTGGAAAAAAACGTGTAAAAAAACCCACACTTCCGAACATTCTCCAGGTATCTTCAGTGCTGCAAATGGTTTTGGATTTGATGATTTAGCTTGTTTCTTGCAGAAATCCCATCCGTTTGTATCCTCACACTTTCATGAAAACAACAGTTCTTCAGGTTCAATTTTCACCAAGAAGTAAAACAAAACATGGAGGTAAATATGATTCCACGTGGTCCTAATATACCCTTCCTCCCACAACAATGGAAGTGGAAAAAAAACACTAAAATGAAAGGAAGCTAATCTTGGAGGAATCAATTTTCCATTTCCATGATTATGGGAGGAAGAGTACTTGTTTAGCGCCCATTTCAAAGCACTAAGCCACAGAGATTCTGCAACATTCTGCAACCAACCCACAAAGATTCCCACTTTCACTCGTCACACTGCCACTCTTTTCTCGAACCTCTGTGTAGGTTGATCCTCTGGGAAGCTTTGCAACAGCACCTGATGTTTCCAGGAATTAGCAGCAGTCTTTAATTTGAAAGGTGGAACATTTTGAAGTTCTACCAAGAGCCATTGTGAAAAATCAGGTTTGATGATGGATACTGCCTATAATTTGTTGGAAACACTCAAAAGCACCACATTTTTTGGCCATTCCGAACAACGTATCCAAGGAAGCCACGAGTCAAAAGTCAAAAAGGTGTGTTTTTCAAAAAACATATCTGGCAACAAATGATCGGAAATGTCGGCAGCATTTCCCATGGAATAAACCCCAAATGGAACCCCATACCAGGGGTTCCACAAAAAAATGGTTTTGCACCTATAAAATTTGAAAACGCGTCAGACTTTACTGGCTAGTAATCAACTGCAATGAACAACTGTTTATTTGATTGGTGCTTGTCCGACTTCAGGGTCGGCAAATTGAAAATCATGAACACATGATTTCAGGCCGTGAGGGAAACATTCATCAGAGCAACCAGAAGTTCAATGCCATTCAGTTCGCCATGTTGCAAACATACCAAGTGTTTGATCACATATCTTCAATTTGTGAACACACATGGATACGTTTGGCTTTAGATTACATGTGCACACACACCATTGTAGAGTCTTCCTGCCAGATTTAATGAGTGACAGAAACTCCAAACAACCGCAACTTTTCAAAAAATTCCCAGCTTTTTCAAGTCGTGACCTACATTGATTGCCTACCAAATCGTCACCTTTTCAGCCCTAAAAACCTAACCCTAGACATCCCAAATTCCCCGAATACCTGGGTTTTGGAGGTGTTTTGGAGATGTTTTGTTTGGAGCTTCGAATTTTTTCTACTCACCCATGGTGGTTTTGATGTCTAGGGAACGGGGTCTCCGAAAGGTCGTTTCTTAGCGCCTCAGCAAGGTCATATGCCTCTTGAAATCGAGCCCCCTGGAGGTTTCTCCGGCGAGGTTTGGTTTGAATGATTGATTTGGATGTTCCACTTTGGTGGTGAAAAATTTGTGAAAATGTGTGGAATGTTGCCTTCCCATAGGATCCATGGGACTGGTATGTTCACCTACATTTAGAGTTGATTTCTATGGTAAATGGAGGTAAATATACCATACATGGATCCTGTGGGCTTGATATGGGTCCTATATTTATAATATATGAAGACATCCAAACATGTTTGCAAATACGAAAAACATGACGATATAGATCAATCTATGGATTTTTTGGTTGAAGGTTTAAATTATCTTTTGGGGAAAACTGGTTCTTAAAAACTCTAGAAAATCAATACAGTGTTGTCTTGTTTTTCTTCAACAAGTTTTGAATAGATTGTGTTGTTTTGATGCATTTCGTCCATTTGCATGCAACTACAGTACCCTAAGAATCATGGGATCTCAAAACTGGTTGTTTGGAGATCCTAAACCCCTGCTATACATCCAAACCCCTCTATAGCAGGGTCCAGTGATTCTTAGGGCTTCTCATCCCGATTTCTCACTCCCAGTCCTGAAAGACATCCAAAGCGTGTTCGTAGCGCCTGGTCCAAAAACCACGATTTCTAGGAAGTCAAAATCTTGATGGTTTGAAAGTGGATGGTTGGAATAATACAGGTAGATGACGGTAGATGGCTGAAATCCTGCACCAGTTGGTAGATAGTTTATCCCACTATTTACAAGTTTTTAGACGTACCAGGTGGTGCAGGATTTCAGCCATCAACAGTAGTTTCCTTTTGGGATGGCCTATTTTCAGGGGCCCTGCTAGTTTCAGGGAGCATCTGTACGTATATTCAACCCCTACCTAGGACCAGGATAATGATATTTTCACTAGGGGATCCGTTTTAACCTTGACTTGCTACTGTTAGTGGCTGGGGGTAGATCCCAACAAGCAAAACAACAAACAAACAAGTTATATATATATATACACATATTTAAACATGTGGTGATTGAGCCACCCATCTGAAAAAATATATGTGCCCAAGTAAAATGGCAATCTTTCCCTAAAGGATTGCCAGGTGAAAGAAATGAAAACATGTATTTGAGAGCATGGAAAATTGGATGACATGGGATCTTAAACAAATACCCAGGGAGACAATGATGTGACCTGGCATCATGGGGGACCCCCAGAAAACTCATAGAACATCTTATATTTTTGTTGGTTTTGGTGGATTATAGTGACCAAAAATCCTCCGCAACTGGAAGTGGAAGCGAGAAGCTGAGATTGTGAAATTTCGCCCACAACTCACTACTAGGAGAATGAACGGATGGAACTCAAAAATGGATGGTTTGCAGGGCCATTTGAAATTTTCAAAATTTAAAACACTGAACATATCAAAATACTACTGAATAATGAATAACGAATATAGTAGTCTCTCTTTATTCAACCAAAGGTGATCGAAACAGAGCTGCTCTGTTTAGAACCTTGAAGCTTGTAGGCCTTGTTTAGCACCCTTGGTTTGGGGTGAAGGCTTCTGCCTAAACCTTGGGGCCAGAAAAGTCCCTCCCAAAACCAAAGCCATGACGGATCCATGGGACTGGTAACCCAAATTTCCCTGAAATAACGGAATTTCCATTACTTTTCACCACCATTTGGGGTTTTCGGTCGTGTGCGGTTGCTATAATTTGACCAGATTTATGGAAAATGAAACATCCATGGTATCTTTATTCGACCTGTATGGTATATTTATGGCATAATACGATCCATTGGGTTGAATTTTATGGTAAATGTACAAATAAATGTAGCAATCTACCATGGATCCGTCATGGGAGCCAGGGAGATTGAGTTTCTTTTTAAATACTTTCAGAACTTCCCGATTCCCAAATGGGGCTGAGCAGCTAGCAATCAACACGCACACCTCTGTGCCTTCTTCGGGTACATAGTAGGCCTTTAACCCTTGAATCTCCCGGGTTCTTTTTTCTCTCTGTACCTAGTTCCTGTATGTCTATGTATCCAATTTCCTATTTCTGAGAATTTGACATTCCTGCTATGTACTTTGACACTTAGGTACGTTTTTCTAGTTCTTGTCAGTGGCCTCTTTATTGGGCATCCACCAGTGACAAGACGGATGGCCCCCCTGCCTCAAACTTAGATATTGTTTCTCCCTTCTAATCGAACATGTACAGATTGTTTTGAACAGTTTTTGACTGTGGCCACACACACCGTACGTCCAAATGTCAACTGACTGAGTCTTGGTGATCACAATGATCCATGGATTCAGTAGACCTTGAAAAATTAAAGGCTCGCACCTAAAAAAGTCAGCCCAATTGATTCAAGGAAAATAGGAAAATCATCTGATCTTCCAACCCTCCATGACTTTTGGGCTTCAAAAACCCTTAATCTTCAGGGCTGTAAAATCCCTTCCGCCTGGCAAGGTCCTGTAGTTTTTCCACATCGGGAGTCACCACGGATGCTGCCTCCGAAAAAGGGAATGTCAGAACACAAATAGGAAACCAATAAAAGACACCTATATGAAAATGCCCGTGGTTTTTTTAAGGATTTTAGGGAAAGACTGTGTTTTTTTATGGGATTTTAGGGGAACAACACTCAACACATTGTTGTTGAGGGAATACATCGCAAATATCCAAACTAGTATTCAGCTATGGGAATTGTTGAGGGAACTACTACTACAAGAAGTAGAAGAGTCAATGACTCAATGTGACACACTTCCGGACCACAAAATCAACAAATCAACAGGTGTTTAGATTATGACAAACATCATCAGTTGGATTGATCAGGGAAACATGGCCCATGGCTGTGGTATGATTTGCGCACCTGCAACCACCTTTTGAGGGCCATTTCTTCTGGCTTGAAGAAAAACACCAACAAATTTGATGGCCACCCTCCAAAAAAAAGACTTCAAAACTGATGATTTAGTAACACTGAAAACAAATCTGTGATCCCAAAACTGGTAGTTTCAGTAATTACTGTATACTTTGAGTATTCTTAGACAGTGTCAACTAAAGGGTCATGGGCTGAACATGAACAACAAAAATTTCAAAAACAAGCTACGGTCTTACAGTAGTCCTGTTCACGGAAAGCAACGTGCACCACTTGACAGATTTATCTAGATCTCAAGTAAGTAGCTGGATATCTTCCATCAACAGTATAGACTGGATGAGTTTATCGCATTGCTTCAAGAAAACTAAATCCACCATGAAGCCGCAAAGAAAAGTAAAATCAAACAAAAACATTCAGAATTTGAAAAAAAACAGGGAAACAAAACAAACAACTCGTCCACCCCCAAAAGAAACTGTGCATTTAGGTGGCACCTTATTGATCGAATGCGAGATGCTCCGAGGCAAAGGAGAGGTGGGATTACCTTGTCGAGTTACGTTGGGGTGCTTTGGATGGGTGTTTTGCTGCCTAACCATTGGGTTTTTAACGTGGTTAGAAATCTACACTCCCAGAAACTAACGAATAACCCCTGAAAATGAATGGTTGGAAGATGAAATGTCCTGTTGGGATATCCTATTTTCAGGGGCGACCTGTTAGTTTTGGGGAGGGTATATGATAAAAGATCATAAATAAAACATAGCCAGTTGAAAAAACAACAATCTACACTTACACATGCTAGGATTGCCAAGCCTTATATGTTTATTTTGTTTTGGAAAAGGTGAACACAAAATGGACTTACCGAGGAAGGACCTTCATTACATTAAGGTACTTGACAAAGTGGATGACCACTGTGCCCCTGAGGGATGCAACCAAGTTGCTAGGAGCTTCCCGTTGTTGCCGCAGTTTCCGTTGTTGGGCAGTGCGATCTTGTTTCTGCTCAAAGACCTCGAATCAATCTTCAGGTCTTTCGTTGTTCTTGAAAAGAAACCCCTCAACAAAACAAATATCAACATCTACTAAGCACAAACGGTTGACATGAAATTTCACAACATTTGTAGTTAAGAATAGCTTCTACCAGGCTTTGCTCTCACGTAACCTTCAATTGGGATCACAGTGACATTGTAAGACCTCCAATTGGTGGGATCAAGTTTGGTCACTTTGAACAAGATTGTTATGAAGAAAATGTCATCATGTTATTGCGAGCGCCAAAACTAGGCGAGATTGGGATAAACAACATGCGCTCCAAACTTGTCTCTTGGATCCATTCCGGACCTAGGAACGGCCTAAAGTGAACAGTTCTATGTTCTATTCTGCCTGTTTTATTACACATGAACAGATTATTGTTGAATATGATTTTACTGTTGAGCAGCTGGGGGGTTTAGGTGTGCAAAAAACCTGTATCCACCTTTTGGTGGAAGTTGGCATCTACATCAACCAACGTTTCGATGATGCCATGTGTGATCAAACCAAGTGAATGGTTCCAAGAGCTCTGAGCTCTGAATTGCAGGATCTTTTAGGATTGGGAAACTGCCCAACATTTATCTGCATCAACCCTACGTATCTCAAAATCCATCCCACCCTATAGGATCCATGGGATTTCTCATCCAAAGAAAACATGAATCAAACTTTGGACATGGAACAAGAATTCCCGAACGAATATTACATTTATCATATGGGAATATCAATGGCTAGAAATGCTATTGTTGTTGGCAGCAAATTTGACAACTGCACCGTTCCCGGTAAACGGTTCACCTGCTTCCAATTGAAGCCAGAGAGGTTGTTCAGACCCTGCCTGTGGAACCAACAAACACGTGGACACGGGGAGTTCTTGTGGAGAAAAGCCAATGGCAATGAACTGATATGAATAGATAGTTACAACAACAACAACAACAACAACAACAACAACAACAACGACAACGACAACGACAACGACAACGACAACGACAACGACAACGACAACAACAACAACAACAACAACGACAACGACAACGACAACGACAACGACAACCACAACAACAACAACAACAACAACAACTACAACAACAACAACAACAACAACAACAACAACAACTACTACTACTACAACTACAACTACAACTACTACTACTACTACTACTACTACTACTACTACTACTACTACTACTACTACTACTACTACTACTACTGTACTACTACTGGTAGTTTCTACATGTCAATGTTTACATCATGTGTTTCTCGAACTGACCAAAACTACTTTGTTTGGAATCCATTGCCTTTAAACATAATGAAGCGAAAAGCACTCTAAAGCTTCAACCAATTATCATAGCATGTCAGCGTCATACTTTGTGACACTATAACGTACACACAACGCCTCCGCTTGGACTGGGATATAGTGCAGCAAATGCAATACCCACTCATTGAGTGAAGCAAACATTTCACAGGCATGAAATCTGTCCTGCCTCATGGTTTGTTATGCATTCAACCTGTACCAACATCTGCAGTTTAAGGTGAGATCATGGATATAGGATATAGTTTAGTGTTTCTTTTGTGTTTTAAGGTGAGCAGGTCATTGGCATACCCATCACAGCATTGAAGCAACCAACCACATCATCTGACCACGCACCCACTCGCATCATTTCTCACAACACAAAAACACTTGGAAACAAAAACAAGATTGCACAAAATCCACCACAAATTCTCTAAACAAAGGTAATTCCTTTGAAACAAAAATCCAGAAACATCACCGGAAACCAATAAAAGTTGTACACGTTGTACTTTCACCCAACAAATAGTCGACCAAATTCAATCCAAGCACCTGGATTCTTCTAAGGCATCAAGTGCCGCTTGACTCGGGGACTTGGTTAGGATGATTTCTGACACACGGGAAGCGTTGCTTCTCCTGATGGAAGAATCAATCCGGCGATCACCACCTGTTGGAAAAAGATGCATCCTATGAAACATGTGGTATTCTCAATATCAACAGATGCACGATTTCTTCCAACAGTATCACATGTATATAGTTTAACAACTTAGACATGATGGTAGTTTTGAGTATGATCACATCGCTACGATTTGGTATGCATAGAATAAATATTGATACATGTATGCCGTATGTAGTTTCATATACTTTTGGCATCAAACTTATCTTTCCAAAGACGTACTGGGGGACCGAACCGCAATGCGCCACCCAATATTTCTGACTGAAGCACTGGTGTTTTTCGATGGAGGCATGTGCCGAAAAAAACGACTCCGTTTCAGATGAAGGTGTGGCTTACCTCATTGCACTTCCGATGACTTTAGTAGCCATATTCCATAGATTCAAAATGATTCAATAGTACCCTTGACTTCAAAACAAATCGAAACAATCAGCAGCACACACACACACAACATAAACAGGAACATATGTGTCCTGCTTTCTTTGCTGTCCCTGGCATGTCGCGCTGCCGTTATAGTTTGGACATGGAGAGCAAACATGAATCTGTATGAAGGGTCCACCGATCGACCCAAATTCCAACACTGTCACGTTTCGGTAACTCTTTCCACCCTTTACACGACTATGTGCGCATGGTGGAACAAAAACACATTCACCTTCCAAAAGTTGTATCAGATAAGCGATGAGAAACTACCAACCTGAGGATTTCTGAACATCCAGGATTTTCTATGAAGGGTTCACTTACAATTCAATACCTGATGGGGTCAGGTTGGCCACATGACCTCGAGTCATTCACCTCAATGATGGGTCGATCTAAATTTAGAAGTCCACAATTCCAAGTGGTGTGTGAATCTACAAAATCTGTGAAATGTTAGGTATTTCCATTTGGTATTTCAAGCTGAACAAAGGTCGAGTCAATATGTTTGGATCTCCTGAAGAATATTCTATTATACACTAAGTACTTTTATCTTGTACATTGGTTTTTTGGTTGGGTGTATCCTTGTCGCAAAAACTGCAGAATCCATCGATTATTGCTTGAGGTTTGAGATCTTTGTCATGCCAGAAATGCGCGGAAACGCAACCAAATAAAATCAGGATTCAATAAGTCCATAATGCGGATACAATGATTGGGTAAAAAACACTGTAGAAAACTACAAGGTGGGCCTCTACTAGTTCTGAATGGAGTTATGGTCCCCCTATAAATGGCAGAAAATAAATGGGTAACTGGCACTTTAAACCCCTAGAAGTGGAGTTATAACCCTACTTATGACCCTGAAATAAAGAGATGTCCCTTACTTTTCACCACCATTTGGGGGTTTTCGGTCATGTGAGGTCGCTATAAATCCTGCCTGCTGAAGGTCTTGCTGACTACAGCTTCGCTCTTATGCCTGGATTTGGATTGATGAGTCTCCGATGAGCAGCGAAGTGCAGGTTCCAATTGTGTGGCACTTTTAAAAGGGAATCAACAAATGTTGTAGAGGAGCAAACCTGTGAGATTTGTTAAGCAAGCTGTTTTTGATCATGTTTCTGTTTCTTACAAATTTCCGAGTTATGTAAAGTATATACAGTATATACACCCTATAAAACCATAGATTTTTAGAATTCTGGGATTCTTTAGTTTCCCAATCTTCTCTGGGAAAAGTCCACAAAAAAGGATGACACCGAACTTCTCAAAAATAAGTTTTTCATGATCAGCCAATTCTCGATCCCATTTACATCCGTTGAAACAAAAAAAACGGTACGGGTGCCATAACGACTTTAGCGACTAAAAGACTCTTGTAGCAAACAACTCCATGGAGCTTGGCAAAGATCATCCTTCAGATTTCTGGGTTTCCCAGCTGAGGAGATGAAGATAAGGAGTCATCATCTGGATGAAGAAATGGGTAAGCCAACTCACCTTGGCTCTCCATTTTCATGTCAAAGTTGAGTCAAGCAGCTGGGGTTACTGTTAATCCTTTAGAAAATCTAGAGAGTATCAGTTGATATGGAGAATAAGATAGGCTCAAAGGGATTTCTGTACATAGCAGGTGGTGCAGTAGTTCTTCAGTCCATAGTAGCAGGGGAGCCTTTCTATTTCATATGAACAACACATCTTCCTACAGGCACTGTGGGTGGGGGGGGCGTGTTCCAATTCACAATTCACAACATGACGATGTTCAAGGGAACCTAGAAGATCAAATTAAGTCCCTTTGAGTGTCCGTTTCTACAAAACCAACACCTCCAAATCCAAACATCTTGCCACACACTCATGGTCAACAGAAATTTGCCATACCATGGGTTTGAGGAACCAAACAAAAATGTGTCCTAGAAACATTCATTTCACATGAAACCATTTGACACCATTTGTTCAGCAACAAACAGACTGTTTTCATCCCCTATAAATCCATCAGGTCCTTGGGTAAAAAAATGTTGGCAGTCCAAATGGTCACATGGTCCAACGGTGATGGTTAGATGAACATGTGAATCTATTGGTTGAACTCTGACCCCTGGTGAAGTTTATATCAAATCCTTTCGAGGGGTGGTACACATATGTTCAACTATAGAACTTGTTTGAAGAATATTCCGTATTTCAACAAAATAATTTACAACAATAGACAATAGATACAGTACATATTTCATACTGTATCTATTCTATCTTAGAATGGCATTCACCGTGCATGTTAGGGATTGGAAATACTCTCATTTTTCTGCAGTAAACCAAAGGATTTTACATCTCTTGCCCGCGGTTCCATGTAGATTGATCGATTTACTGCCTTTCAGTCAGGGCTTTGACCAACAAGAAATCCTACCATTCACCTCTTACCCGGCAGGTTTCTGATGGCTGTACACCGGTAGTTTCTTGATATCTGGCGTCCTGACAAAAACATAAACATCATTTCTTTGCCATAGAAAAACAGCTCATGAACATCATTTCTTTGCACACTTGCCTTAGAAAAACAACTCACAGCTCCAATTGAATTTCTGTAACAAAAATGACATTTGCCTCAACCGTCCCCAACCTTCGCGGCTTCCGCTAGGATTCCACACAGCAAAGATCGCAGCCCATGACCTATCGGTAATGGCGGCCGAAACGCGACTAATGCGAAAGGAAATGCTCTGAACTTACAATCAAATTGGATCCGAGGAAAATTTATTTAAACAAAAATGTAGAGATGTATCTAATCAAAGGAAGTTTAGTGGCAAACTTCCGATATACGAACTTTTGGGTAGCCTGACAGGAATAGTAGTCCTAGCA